>CAUYRH010081849.1:0-41081 GCA_963574655.1 Perodicticus potto
CCATGAATGGATTAATAAATTGTGGTATATGTACACCATGGAATACTATGCAGCCATAAAAAAGATGGAGACTTCACATCTTTTATGTTTACCTGGATGGAGCTGGAACATATTCTTCTTAGTAAAGTATCTCAAGAATGGGGGGAAAAAGTATCCAATGTACTCAATACTACTATGAAATCAATATATAATCACCTACATACTCATATGAATGGCAAAACATAACTATAATTCAGAAAGTAGAAAGGAGGGGAGGGGGGATATGGGAGAAGGGAGGGTATTGGGAAGGACCTCACCTAATGTGCATGATGCAATGGTACATTTCAAAACTATTAAGAAATGAGTATAATTGTGATGGATGTGTTACTTAGTTCAATGTAAACATTTCACACTGTATATCAAAGCAGTACCCTGAACCCCATAAATGCGTCAATGTACAAAGTTATGATTTAAGAAAAAAAATAATAAAAAAAAAACACCTTACTGGAACCTGAACACCTCGGGGTGGGGGGAAAGAATGTTCAATTTGGGCATAGTGGTGTGCCACTTGGGAGGCTGAGGTAGAAGGATCACTTAAGCCCAGGCATTCAAGGTCAGCCTGGGCAACATAGCCATATCTTAAAAAAATAAAGAGGCAGGCGCTGTGGCTCATGCCAGTAATCCTAGCACTTTTGGAGGCCAAAGCAGGTGGATTACTTGAGCTCAGGAGTTCAAGACCAGCCTGAGCAAGAGCGAGACCCCATGTCTAAAAAGTAGCCAGGTGTTATAATGGGCACCTATAGTACCAGCTACTTGGGAGGTTGAGGCAAGAGGATCACTTGAATCCAAGAGTTTGAGATTGCTGTGAGCTATGATGTCATAGCACTCACCCCCAGGACACAGAGTGAGACTCTGTCTCAAAAAAAAAAAAAAAGAAAGAAAGAAAGAAAGAAAGGAATGTTCAGGGTGGCATTGTTTCTAATAGTAAATGTCAAATACATGTGTACATAGAAATCTATGTATGAAGCATTCTGAATGTCCACTGAGAAGAGAACTACATAAATCATGGTATATCCAGGAAGCCATTAAATACAATAAGTAGCTCTACTGGTGTGAAAAGGGGTGCATAATCCACTAATTTAAAACATAAAATAACATAACATGTATATTATGATCCCAATTTTATAAATACACATATGCACACTCCATAACTCTAAGCACCATGGACTATTTTACTTGCTCTTGATCACCTGGAACCTAGCATAGATTATGTACTCAAAAGATGTTTACCAAAAAATAAATGAATCCATTCAACATTAAACTAATATGTGAAGATCTAATGCAATTAAATGAATGCAAGAATGAACACATGTATACACAAATACACTTGTGTAAGCACAGAAAATGTTTTTGGAAAGCTATACCCCAAGTAATAGTGATAATTCTGGTGAGGCAGACTAAGGGAAATGTGAAGATACTCATTTAAATACTTCTTCTACATCAATTTGTTTTTACCAAGAGCACATAATACATTGTAATCATTTTTTTAAACATCACAGCCACCTATTAAAATAATTACCTGGCATTATGCAACTTATCCTTCTGATCATGCTTTGAAGACTTATCCTTCTGATCATGCTTTGAAGACATTAATAGTAAAGTGAGTTCCTATTCCACAAATAAATAAATACCAATTGAATCAGGCAGAAAGGTGTTTTTTGTTTGTTTGTTTGTTTTTTGTTTTTGTTTTTGTAGTTTTTGACCGGGGCTGGGTTTGAACCCACCACCTCCGGTATATGGGGCCGGCGACCTACTCCTTTGAGCCACAGGCAGGCAGAAACGTGTTTTTCATAGGCTGAATGACAAGGGTGTTCTGATCTCCCAATGACTACCGGCTGTGGCCAGTCCACAAAGACAGCAAGAGGGGTGAGCCCAGACCTGCAGGTGTGGAGCCCACACTAGTCATTATTCTGATCAGATGATGCTACAGAACCCTGAAGAGGCCCACACTGTCCCATCAGTGACCAAGCCATGGTCGTTTTCCCTGGCCTGACCTCCCCCAGCCATCTCCTTCCAGGTGGAAGGGCCCCATGATGCCCATCTTCTGAGCTTGCTCACTCACACCCATGGGCGCGCGCGCGCACACACACACACACACACACACACACACAGTCATTCAGCCATGGGAGCCCCTTCTCTGGGCTCCCCTAACAACTATGCCTTTTCCCTAGTACTACCCTCCCTCCATGAATTTTCCTTATCTATTAATATCAATTTCTGTTTGTCTCTATTCCTTCATTCCTGACACCTCTCTACTCTTCCATGAATATCTTTCCCAACCAATTCGACTCACTTACCAACACCCACATACATATCATGGTTAAGATGATGTCATTTCATCACAAATTCTCACTCTCCATCAATATGTGGACCCAGGTGCCACATAACTAGAAAATCCCTGATCCAGTCCCTCCTCAACCCTAAGGACTTCAAAGGCTAATAATGCCTTGCTTAAAGCAGCCACTGAAAACATTCTTAAAGTTGTAGTCAATTTTCTTATGATCTCCACCCCCACAAAAAAAATCAAGCCTCTGCTGCCAGCATAATACAGAAAAGAGCCATCCATTTAATAAACTGAGTTTCTGCAAAGACGAACTGCATATGGATATTTTTAATGTTAGTGCTATCATCTGATATTTCCTAAAAGCCACATCTGTAACTTTGTTGCCATGGGCACTGAAGAGCTCAACTTCTTCCACCTCAACCATCTCATAAAGATAGTTAAGTGAATTAGCCATCTGCAAGGAGGCATGAGCTCTGATTTTACTTGTGATAGATACACACTCCACACAGAAGGCATTAAAGCACTTAAAGAGAACCCTGGGCTCACAGCTCAGAAGAGACACATAGCCCAATAGACCCTGCAAGCCCTGCTCTCACTACTTTATAAGAGGGCTTACTTCCAACCTGACTCCCTCCCTTTTTTTCCATTTGGGTTTACATTCAAGAATCTATAAAAGGCAGCTTTGTTAATTATTTATACCAGCTCAACCAATTTTCTTTTCACCAGCTTTGCCTTCCCTTCCCATAAGGGTGAGATAAAGGAATCACATCAAAATACAAAGACAGTGATGTTATTAAAGGGCCCTCTGCTTTTCCCCTCTCCTCTGGCTGCTCCCAGGCACTAGTTTTGGCCTTTCAGAATCCTGTTTCATTCAAGTGACATAAGCTGTAACAGGCCACACCAGGGGACACCTCCCAAGGCGTCCCTGGACTGACATCCCCAGCGCCTGCAGCTAGCTCTCCGGCGGTCAGAGTCTGGAGTTTCAGAGGAGAAAATCCAATACATAAAGTACACTGCTTTTCCTTGCAAGGCTGATTTTGGCAAAATGCCCCAAAGAACTCAACATACTTATAGAGTTTTGTTTGATCTACTTTTAAATTCTCCATGCAGAGTCATTCAAGTGAAATGAGAATACAGAATTTCAAAGGAAAAATTGAAGGAAGATTCTAAGTATAAGTTATTTATTGAGCATAAATAAGATTTCTCCCTTCTATCCAACATACTCCCTTTAATATATCTGTTTTTAAAGGCATTCTCAAACTTTGCTGACAAGTGGATATATCAGAGGTCTAACTTTTATAGTGAAAGGTAGGGTGGGCAGAGAGAGAATAGGATGAGGGGACAAGAGGAGGAAAGGAGGAGAAAGGGAGAGAGGGAAGTGAGGGCAGGGAGAGAGCACATTTTAGGAACTGTGACAAAAGTCTAGAAAATCCTAAAAATCCTCACCTGGGGTCCTTCTCCTTTTCCTATTCTTAGAGAATTCTGTGGGGGTGAGGGAGATACCCACCATAAATAAATCTACAGAGTTTCCCAGTTTTTAAAATAAGCACCCCCAAATGGCCATTGTGCTGGCAGATTTAGAGAGTGACAGAAAATTCCACATTATCTTTTCCTTTTAAGGGGTGGGAGATTTTTGTAACTGGTAGTCAAAATATTTTAAAATTTGGACTCATTTTTAATAGTTTCCCTTCTCATCCCCATCAGAATAAAGAAGAGGAAAAGCCTAGGTATTTATTATTTTCTTGATACAAATGGGAGTTTATATCCCTACAATTCATTCTTCCATATCTAAAAGGCTAAACCCCTTAAGGCTTAACCAGAGGTCCTTAACTGGGATCTGTGGATAGAATTCAGGGGATCTAAACTTGGAGAGGAAGAAAAAAATACAGATTTTACTATCCTCTCACTGAAACTTGGCCTTTGTTACAATATGAGTATAGGTAACAAACCACACCAGTATTAGCAGCACCTATACATTTTATTTATTTCCTAGTACATGGATAGTTAGTTATCTGGAAATATCATTTACACTCATCCCTACTTCAAAATTATGATTGCTTCTAGACACACTGCTGGATCTTGCTATTTAATGTGTCCATGAAGAATATGTATTACTTATGTTTTTATAATATTTCAATAACTATTTCAATATAATTGGTTTCCTTAATAATCCTATGGATTCTATTTTATTCATTAACCAACATTATTCTGAAGATGGATCTGAGTGGCAAATAGGTTCCATGGAAATTAAAAAAAAAATGTTAAGAACCTTAATTCCTGCTTTCAAGATTATAGTTTCCAAAGAAACCCAAAGATACGGGGGGAAATTATTTATATATAATGAACCAGTAAACGTAACAATTGAACTCTGTTCATTGGAATGTTTCATAGGCTTTGGATCAACACATCATAACAAAAGAACCACAATGGGCAACTTCACAAGTCCTGATCCACAAATGACCACGTGGCATAGTGTTTGCAAGGCTGCCTGCCAAATGCCCTCTTATTACTTGAGTCAGTGGCTGGCGAGAGCCCTGCTCTGTCATCTGGCGCCTTGGCTGAGCTGAGCTCAATACCCGTGCTCCCATGCAGGGAGCCAGCACAGCTAATTTGTAGGCTGACACCTGCCACGGCCTCACCCCTCCTCCATCTCGGCCCTACTTTTCTCTCCCTTTTCTAGCTACTGAAATTCTGGAAAGCACCACAAGTTTTTATTCTCAGGAATAAAGAGATCACTAGGGCTTCTGTGTACCCACATGGCCTCATACACACCCTTTGCTCCTAGCCCTAATCAGCAGCACTATCATGCTTTGTGTATGTGTCCCCAGCATCTGCCATGCAGTGAAGACATAAATGTTTCATGGAGGGAGGGAAGTTTATGAAAATGTTTCTAACTACACAGGATCTGCCTAGAGGGGCCATCTAACTTTCACTGAGGTCCCATTTCTGTGGCATCACTAGAGGATGAGGGACTCTAAGGTTACCAAGTGCAGCTGGGACTAGAGGGATCTGACCAGTTCTTTGGGGGGGGGGGTATCTAAAAAAAACCCAAAATTCCAATTTGAGAAAATTATATTCCTAGTTACTCACATGAAATGTGTAAAGATAAACCCATAAAGTTCATGGTTACATTATTCAGACCAGTGAAAAACCAGAATCATCCTAAATGTCCTTCAATTAGGGGAGTGGCAAATTAAGCCAGAGGTATATTTCCACACAGACTTCTAAAGAGAGGAGTAGCTCTGATATGGCAAGATTTCCAAGATTCTCATCAACTTAATATAAAATGGCAATATGGCATAAACAGAATGATCCCATCTGTGTGTGCTCAGATTAGATTGCGCCATATAAAATTGGCATTTTTGTGGTCAAATGAATACCAGCATTTGCTTATGGTTCTCCCTAACATCTAGGTCAGAGATCTAGATCTAGAAGAGATCTCTTAGAGATGACCATGAACCAGGTCTCTTCTAAGAAGTATGACTAGGGGAAGGGATTTGATATGATTCTTTCTTTACACTTGTCTTCCCTTTATTCATTTTTTTATTTCAGAATAATTAGGGGGTACACAGATTTTGTTTATATACTGTGTTTTTTTACAGATTAAGTCAAAGTTACACATGTATACCCTTCACTCAGTGTGCACTGTACCGAATAACTGTGAATTTACTCCTCTCTTTCCCCTTTCCCCCAGCTTGATTTTCATTGAAATTTATTTAAGTGGTGATGGATTAGTTCCATTTTGGTATGGAATACATGTGTTTATTTCTCCATTCTTGTGATGTTTTACTTAAGAAGAATGGTTTCCAAGTCATTCCAGGGTGTCCAAAAATATATTAGATTGCCTTGTTTATGGCTGAGTAGTGCTCTATAGTATGCACATACCACGTTTTATTAATCCACATGTATTGGTGGGCACTTGGGTTGTTTCCATGTCTTTGTAATTGTGACTTGCACTGCTGTAAGCATTCAAGTGCAAGGGTTCTTTTTATAAAATGACCTCTTTTCGTTTGGTTATCTAACCCAGCAGTGGGATTGCTAGATCAAATGGTACACTTAACATGTATTATTTTTATAATAAGTAAGAAAACTTAGAATGAGGCTGAAAGGAAATTCAAATCTTTTTTAAAAGACCACGGACGTGTAAACAAACAAATAGCACAAAAGCTGCCTCACTTAGCAGATGACTGTGCGTGCATAAGAAAAACAAAGTAAATCAGAACTGTGGGTTGCCCACAGGGGCTGCAAATGGTTTTGTTACTAAGGCTTCTCTGGGCTGGGGGGCAGGGGATCATCCAGAAAAGGGCAGGTTTCCAAGCAAATGAATGATGCAGATAAAGGGAACAGGCTACCTGCAAGGAAGGATTTTAAGCAGACTCACCCCTCTCTCCCAAAAAGCAGTTAGTAATACTCTTATTTGTCCAAAGCAAATAAAGACTTTTCTTACTTATTTAAACAAATCCTACCTTCCTTATAAGTACAAGAAAGGCATAAAGGTGCATTGTTTTTTTAGAAAGGGTATCTCACACTCAGACTTTTCATTTTCCAAACTGATCTACACCTTTACTATATACATTCCCTCTCAAGAAAAGGGAACCAAGTATTGTGAAAAGTATAATTTTAGAAGTTGTAAATCTATAGCATATCAATCTAGAAATTTTGAGGCAAGAAAGTGAATGCAGATTCATTTGTGAAATAGAGAAAGCAACAGCAGAGAAAAATAGAGACAGTAGAGAAAAATAAATGCACATTAACCTCCCCAACAATACTTCTGTCAACACTTCAATATTTTTTTCAGCACTTATATGTCTTTACTTCAGTGGGATTTAATATAAAGTTTTCTGTATATTACACATAAGTAGTCTCCTTTTGAAAGATGAAATTTCCTGGAGGGCAGGAATTGGGTTTTTCTACTGGTCTATAGCAGGGGTATAATAAATCCAGAATCACAGAGTCCCTGGCACAAAATGCTCTCTTCACCCTGCACATGCCACCCAGGGAATGTCTGATTTTCAATCCTAGACACTTAGAAGCAGGAACTCAGTTGGCCTACTTGTAGGCTACTATGGGCTAGCTGAGAGCCCACTGCACGACAGGCTTAAGTAATGGTCTCATTAACAACAGAAAGGACAACATACACATAAGTAAGGGGATGATAGCAAAGGAGGGGTTAAAAATGACTCTGAAGTGTTGAAGGGAGGAAGTGAAGATTGGTAATGTTACCAACTACAATGGAGAGTGCCAAAGGAACAGGAGTCTGACAGGAGGGAGAATCAACCACCTGGAGACAGTTGAGAACACAGCCATTGCCTCCCATCCGCCACTCTACCATAGACCACCAGACCTGGGTCAGGTCCCCTTAAGAATGCGTTCAGGTTTGGGCAGGCAGTCCTAAGCAGGGGGTGGGGGGGCGCAATGAAGTCCCTTGCCTTTCCCCACTGGATGTAAACTGGGAAGCCATCATCACTGCAATTGCTGGCCATTCTGTGGAGCAGCAGGCACAGAGAAGAAATCTGGGCCTTCAAGAGCCTACCCTGCCTGTGAACTTCCTGTTATGCAAGACAGGCATTTCCTTACAACCCAAGCCAAGTGGAACCGGGATGTCTGTGACTTGCAGCTTAGAGACCAGAAACCAGCATGTGTGTCTAAGAGTGGAAGTGAGTGGTAAGAAAAGCAAGGGGGCAGGCCGGCCTAGAGGTTGGGTTTGGTGGTTGTGCACTGCATGGCACTGGCTGAGCCCAGGAGCCAGCAGACAAAATAGAAAATGCCAAGACAGGACCACAGAGACATCTTACAATTAAAAAGTTAGAGGAGTCAACAAAATATAATAGAGAAAGGGGTAGAGCAGGACAGGGGGTGGGGGGTTAGGATGGGGAATACAGAGGCACAAAAGGCAAAGCAGAATGTTTCCAGAAAGAGATGGGAACTCAAAGTGCTGCATGGAGCCAGGTAGGGGCAGCATGAAGAAAGAAGCTTTGCAAACCCATGTTCAAATCCAAACGATACCACTCACTAACTGTGACCTTGGCTAGGTCACATAACACCTCTCTGAGCTTCAGTTTTTCCAACTGTGAAATGACAATGATACCACTTACTTCTCAGGGTTGTTTAAAGGACCACAAATATGTCTACAACACTCTGCTGGGAGAACATTGTGTACTACTACCTCATTAAGGCCTTAATTCTACCCCTTCCTTCTGTCTCCAAGCCCTCTGTCACATGACTTTACAGTGTTCTCTTGAAAGACAAAATTGAATACATCAGCCCATGTGATTTGCTTTAGGAAACAAAGAGAAAGGAAAGTGGCAGTGTCCAGTTCAACACCCAGGTCTCAAGAGAACTCATAGGTTTCCACTATCCCTGTTGCACCTCTTCCATTGCCCTGAAAATGTGTCCACGCTAGCCTATTGGAGAACATGAGCTTTACAGAGCAGCTTAACATTCCGCACCACTGAGGTTTTGTGGTCATTTGTTATGTAGCATTATTGTGGCAATGGGTAACTGATACAACACTTGTTATACAGTAGGTCCTCAAAAAATGTTTACAAACAAAAACCCAGGGAAGATGATGTTTGCAAATATTTTATAAAATTCTTTTATTCTAGGAAGTTAAGTTTTATTACCCTTAATTGCATCTCCATATTTATCAGGGCCTAAATGTAAAAAGAAGTTGCTAGAAATATTTCTTTTTAGACATTTCTACAAACACTAATTTCAAAAGGGAGGAAAATGTTATTAATTTCCTACTTGTAGTTCATTTACATTTATCTAACAAATACAAAGATAAAACAAAATGGAAGAAAAGCTCTTCAGACACAGAATTCTCTTACCAAATCTTCCTTTTTGTCTCAAAAAACATATGCAATGCAATTGAGACAGGGTAACATCTATGACAGGACAACTGTAATTGCTAATTCATAAAATTCCACAGCTGGTAGTAGGTAGAAGGGTACTGAGTATTTGTCATATTATTCTTGATCCCTTTTTCATTATAGTAATATATATATAACATAAAATTTACCATTTTAACCATTTAAGTTTGGTGGCATTAAGTACATTTACATTGTTGCACAATCATCACTACCATCCATCTCTAGAAGTCTTTTCATCTGCAAAACATCTACCCCCAAAAATAACTCCTCCTTCTCCCTTCCTCAGCCCCTGGCATTTGCCATTCTACTTTGTCTCTATGAATTTAACTATTCTAGGTACCCTCACATAAGTAGAATCATAAAGTATTTGTCCTTTTATGACTGGCTTATTTCACTTAGCATAACATCCTCAAGGTTGATCCATATTGGAGCATGTGTCAGAATTTCCTTCTTTTTTTAAGGTTGACTGGTGATCCATTGCATGTATATACCACATTTGTTTATCCATTCATCTTCAATGGACACTTGGGTTGCTTCCACTTGTGGCTACTGACAATAATGCTATACTGTACATGGGTACACAAATACCTGTTTGAATCCCTTCTTGATCCTTTTTATGGGACTTTATTAAAACCTCATTCTGGCTCAGCGCCCATAGCACAGTGGTTACAGTTCCAGCCACATATACCAAGGCTGGTGGGTTCGAACCCAGCCTGGGTCAGCTAAACGACAATGATAACTGCAACAAAAAATAGCCGGGCATTGTGGCAGGCACCTGTAGTCTCAGATACTTGAGAGGCTGAGGCAAGAGAATCTCTTAAACCCAAGAGTTTGCGTTTGCTGTGAGCTGTGACACCACAGCACTCTACTGAGGGTGACATAGTGAGACTCTGTCTCAAAAAAAAAAAAAATTAAATAAATAAATAAAATAAAATAAATTTAAAAAGGGCTTGGCACCTGTAGCTCAGTGGCTAGGGCACCAACCACATACACTGGAGCTGGCAGGTTCGAATCCAGCCGGGGCCTGCCAAACAATAATGACAACTGTAGCCAAAAAATAGCCAGACATCATGGCAGGCGCCTGTAGTCCCAGGTACTTGGGAGGCTGAGGCAGGAGAATCACTTATGCCCAAGAGTTTGAGGTTGCTGTGAGCTGTGATGCCATGGTAATCTTACCCAGGGCAATAGCTTAAGACTCTGTCTCAAAAAATAACTAAATAAAAATTTTTAAAAAACCTCCTTCTGAAACATTAATCATGCTAAAATAAACACATCACTTAGCTAGCAATCTTCAGCCATCACCTAACAAGTTGAAGAAGGGATTCGCACCTAGAATTTGCAATTCAGTACAATTTACCATAAATGATTTTATCCCACATCTATTGAAATAAACATGGAGATGATATGCAAAAGTCTTTGGAGGAGGTAGTACAGGTTTAGTAACACTTATCTGAAATACTTTGGACTAGAAATTTCAGATCCTAATGAGTATTTGCTTTGAATGTCATGTCAGGACTCAAAAAGTTTCAGATTTTGGACCATTTCATATTTGGATCTTTTGGACCTAGGATGCTCAACCCACATTCTGAAGCATGCTCAGCTGAATGCAAAGTGAATGCACATCTCACCACTTGCCCAATCCATGTAATTGAGCTGAGTAAAGACTGGCAGAAACCTATGCTGCCGTGAGTGGGCAAGAATGGGTGGTTTACCAAAGACAGAAACACCCTTTTAACTTCATTAATCAACAAAATCACCACTGGGCTTTCCAAACAAAGAACCAGAATCCTCTAAAGCTCTCCAGAAGTTCCTGACAGGTCATACGGGAACCTGATTTGTTCAACAAATGTTTGTGGGCTCTAAGAGCTAGAACAGGATGTTGATGGTATGTAAAGTAGACCCCAATATTCCTTCCTAGGGCCCCTGGGAAGGGTTTGCAAAGAAAGAAGTGAAATCTTCAAGCTTTTCAACATCTCAAAAAGTTTAACAGTCAAATGATGCCAAACAGACTGAAATGCTTTGAGAACGCTATCACGACCCTGAGCTGAAGAACTAGTTGTGCCCTGAGAAAGACAGGAACAAAAACTTTTAAAAAGATCCCCAGATTAAGAGATAATAGAAACTTCTCAATCAAACATACAACTTGCAGGTGAAAAAGCTGATACTTAAAAAAAGTGAAATGACCTTCAAGACTGATAATGGCTGGTAGAGCTGCGAATTTTCCAGATGTCTCACATGTCCTCAGATGAAGGTCTCTAATCATCCTGAGCAGAAGTATGAGAGATAAAGGCATATAAATGGTTTTCCAGCCTCAAGGAATAGTCTATTTGGAAGCCACTGAAAATGGACAGGTGATTTGTCAACTATTATCAAGTCATGCTGCTTACGCCCAGGCCCATTTGCCTCTGGCCACATAATCTTAGGACTGAAAGGGAGCCATCTAAGCCTGTGTGGTTTTGTTTGTTTTGTTTCAGTACAAAGCTGACACTCATCAGCTCTAATAAATGATCACTTTCCATTTTCCACTTCAACTTGGGCTTTTGATAGAATGAGTTCATATATCAACATGAATGGATCAATGTAGTTCATAATTTATGAAGACACAGAGGAGGGAAGGATCGATCCTACACAACCCCCCACTGATGCTTGCCTCTCTTCCTCTCTTGCTTCTTGCCATCTAGGTTTGGTCATTTTTAAATTTATTAACACCTCCACCTGAGAGGACCAGCGAGGAGTGAGAAAAGCGAAATAGTATCCTATATAAACCTTGCTAATAAAAGTTTTACAGTTAAACTACAAAAGAGTTTTTGTGGGTTATCCCTGGATTTCCATGGTCCATGTTATCTCATCAACTCTGTACAAATGTAAATAAGAACCACTGACGCTTAAATATATGTGCATGTGTGTGTGTATATATATATATGCCCTAGGTTCCCACTCCAGGATGGGATGGAGCCCAGAAAGTAAGGAAGAGAGGGATGGAGAGAGAGAGGTGCAGGAAGAAGGAAGGAATTAAGAGGAAGAAGGGAGGGAAGAAAGGAGTCTCTTAAACATTAATGAGAATTGCATAAGAATTCTGTGAAAGAAGGGAAGAGCTACAGAGCCAAAGCTTAGGAGGGAGAATGTGAATATTTTAAATTGTATGTATATGTATGAAATAGATAGAGAATTTATATTTCTAGCTTGTGCTGGTTTTCCTATCCCTGCCCACATAGTGCCAGACACATTGATAACTGGGTGAATGTTTTCTTTTTCATACATAATTTCAAGTGTCTTACCTTTTTTTTTTTTGTTTGTTTGGTTGGTTGTTTTTTTTTTTTTTTTTTTTTTGCAGTTTTTGGTCGGGGGCCAGGTTTGAACCCGCCACCTCCTGTACATGGGGCCGGTGTCCTACTCCTTGAGTCAGAGGCACCCCCCCCTTTTTTTTGAGACAGAGTCTCACTCTATTGTCCAGGCTAGAGTGCCATGGAGTCAGCCTAGCTCACAGCAACGTCAAACTCCCGGGTTCTGCCTCAGCCTCCCAAGTAGCTGGGACTGCAGGCGCCCACTAATTTTCCTATTCTTAGTAGATACGGGGTCTCATTCTTGCTTAGGCTGATCTCTAATTCCTGAGTGCAAATGATCCTCCTGCCTCAGCTTCTCAGATTTCTAGGATTACAGCCACGGTGGTTGTCCAAGTATCTTACCTTTAACCTCAATGACTTAGTCAAAAGTTACAAAGGAAGTTAATTTCTTCAAAAGAAATAAACTACTCCTAGTGATAGTATCAAAGAGTTCCTCTAAAGCTTTTTAGAAGTCAAACATAAAACAACTAGTATAATTTTTCCCTAAACATTAAAAAAACTAAGCGAGCTGTGTTCATTTGTTTGGTTTAATCAACCAAATAATGTGGCCTAGAAAAGGGTTAAATAAATAAAGGGAAAACTGAATGGCAAAACATTCTGGAAATTTGATTTGCCTTTGCAAGCAATGACAATACTGAAGAATCCATTCAAGTTGGCTCTAGGGAGAAAGGAAGGTGATATAGAGGGAAAAGTATCAATGAAAGCATAAGGGTAGGAGGGGAGGACAGGGCTCCTCAGGCCCCCCAACAGGGACCATCATGCCCCTGCTCCAGCATCACATCATCTTCAAACTACATGCAGTTAGGCAGAGAGATTTTACTAAAACTGAAATCTTAAAACAATACTAATCTCTGGCCAGGTGGGGTGGCTTGTGCCTATAATTCCAGCACTTTGGGAGGCCAAGTCAGGAGGATCAATTGAGGCTAGGAGTTGGAGACCAGCCTGGTCACTAGTGAGACTCAGTCTCTAGAAAAAATAAAACAAATATTAGCTAGGCATGGGTTGCACCTGTCATCCCAGCTTCTTGGGAGGCTGAGACAGGAGGATCACCCAGGATAGCCCAGGAGTTGGAGGCTGCAATGAGCTGTTGATAATACCACTGTATTCTAGCCCAGGCAGCAGAGTGAGAGCCTGTTTCACAAAAAAAAACAAACAAACAAACAAAAAAAACACAAAACACCACAGTGCTATTCACTGATCATACCTAACACTAGGTTCCTGACAAGCAAAAGTGACACACAATGTCATCTATCCCTTTTAATTACTATTTTAACTCTCCTTCCCTGGTCCTGATTATGGTGTTGATAGGCAATCAGAGAGAGAAAAGCTTGGAAAGGAAGGAATCATTCATGGTAAATTAGGTTGAATCACAAATTCTAGGTGCCAGTCCCTTCTCCTCAACCTTGTTAGTGATGACTGAAGATTTCTAGCTAAGTTAGTGTTTTTTTTTAATATGTATATGACCAGCTGGGCACAATTAGAGGGCCGTTGCAGGGGCAGCAAGTTCAAACTTTACCTGGGCCTAATTATGAACAAGAAAGAAAAACAAAGCTCTGCACAGATGCTCAATATGTATATGACCCATATATATGTCAACAAAAAAGGAAGATGCAACACATTGTTGTATATAAAATAAACTATACTTTATGCACTTTCATTTACTAAACTTTGGATAACAGTGTAAAATCAAATACAGATAAAATGATCACATGAAATTAAAACTTTTCTTTGTCCTGGAAACATTTTCCCACTCGGTTATACAAGTAAACATGAAAAATTTAGGCGCCTTCTCTTCCAGCACTGAACTACTCTTCTAACTTAACTCTACCTTCAATCTCATTATTTAAGATCTAGTTCAAATTTCCTCCTTTGAAACTGTATTTTGCTTTCTCACTCGCTACTAACTGCCCATTTGCAGATGAAAAGCTAGGTACAGTATATTTATTCTCACGATGCACTTTCAAAAGCAGATGCTTAATCAGTCTCTCTTTTTCAGTGCTCAGTAACCAAAGATCACTCTGAATCACAGAATTTCAACAGTCTCTCCTTAAACACACAACATAATAAGCTCGTTCTCTCTCTGGTAGTTTTCCTTTTAGTAACTCATTTTAAAGATGGATTAGCACATACATGTACCAGGGCATACTTTCATTTGATGATTAAAGTTAGCTCCAAGATGACTAAGACATGGCTTCTTCCTTCTAGAAGCTTACAATCTAGTAAAGAAAATCAAAACCAGAACATGTACAAAACTCAAAGAATAAAAGTGCATGAATAGGATGAAGTGTAAACGCAAGTACCCAAAAATCGTTATGTAAGATCAGCCATTCACTAGGGCTTTTTAAAATTTAATATAATGTCATTATTTCAAAAACAAAACAAGAAGTTGTTATCATAATATCAACTAATGAAAAGGAGCTTTTGGGGGGTTTATGGTTAATACATATCCACTTTTTTATTTTATCTTTAATCGACACATGGTAATTGTATGTATTTATGTGATACAGTGTGATGTTATGATCAAATTGGGGTACTCAGTTTATCCATCACTTCAAGCATGCGTCATTTCTTTGTGGTAAGAACATTCAAAATCCTTTCTTCCACTTATTTAGAAATATATAATACAATGTTAACTACTCTATACATACATAGATACACAAAATTCCTTAACACTCATAAAAATATATGTGTGCACATATATACACATATGTATACATACATACACATACTGTGAAGTTATATCCAAGTCAAGAAATGTTTGATCCTAAAATGTTATTTGTTCAAATATAGTATTTTATAATTTCCACTCATCCATCTTCTGAAAGCTAGTGACTGGTAAGTACCAACAATTTTCTTCATATCAAAGAGAAACCTTTTAAAATTAACTAGAGTGTTCCATAAAGGGCTATTATATGTAAGAGCAATACTCAAAAGTTAAATTCTTCTATGTATCAGCAATAGAAAGAAAATGAGAGGGAAAAGATCCTATTTATAAAATCTAACAATAACTACTACCTATCTAGGAATAACATTATAAGAATTAAACAAGATTGCACAAATAATACTATAACACACTCGACCAGAGTGATATCCATGTCACTGGATGACTAGAATTAGCTGTTTAGAATTCAAAAGGGGATATATGTTTTAATTGGCAAGAATTAGATGTTTGAGGAGGAGTGATGGGAAGAAAAGGTTTTCACTTATACACTTGTATATAAAGATGGTTTGTATAATAATACAAAACTTTCAAACAAAAATGTTAGAAAAATGTCAATTCTTTCAATATTAACTTATAATTTTAATGAAATTCAAATCAAAATCCCAATGGAATTTTTTAACTTGATGACATATGGTCTTAGAACAGCTAAAATACCTTCGAAAATGAAGAGTGATAAGGACAAAATCTTGCCATATTATGTGTTATAAAGCCACAATAGTTATATTGATAACTATACAATAATTGTATTGATACAAGAATGGTAAGACAAATTAATAGTACAAAATTCAAAGTTCACAAAACCACCTAATATACATAATAATATTAGACGATTAATGAGGTATCACAAATTAACAGGGAAAGACTAGATTATTCAATGAATGGTTCTGAAAAAGTAGCCATTTCAAAATAAAAATCAATTTGTATACTAACCTCATTAAAGATATCAAACTTCCATATAGATTAAAAATTCAAAGTAAAAAGTAAAGCCAGTATATAAAAGAAAAATTAAGGGGGGGCGTCTGTGGCTCAAAGGAATAGGGCACCAGCCCCATATACCAGAGGTAGTGGGTTCAAACCCGGTCCCAGCCAAAAAATGAAAAAAAAAAAAAAAAAAAAAAAGAAAGAAAGAAAGAAAAATTAAGTGAGAATTTATTCAGAGAAATCACACAAAATGTACTAGTTATACTAATATACATTAAAATTAACTATTTCTGTACATTGAAACCAATAATAAACAAAATGAAAAGCAAACAAACTGGGAAACAAAATTTGCCTCAAATGATAAAGGGTGAATACACTAACCAGTAAGAAAAATATAAGGATATCAATAAGGAGCAAAGATGATAGGAGAAAAAATGATTGTGCACTCTATTAATCAGAGAAATTCAAGCTTAAAACACTCAGAAGCACTCTGGCCACTTCTAGTGATGGCACGGACTGGTACATCCCTTCAGGAAATCAATTTGATAATAATGAATTAAAGTCCCACAAAATATACCCATGCTTTTCTCCAGTAATTCTACATCTAAGAATCTTTCCTAAAGAAATCATTAGAGCTGAGGATAAAGATAAAGATTTATGAGCAAAAATAGCCAATGCAGAGTTACTCACAATGGCAAGAAAAATTGGAAACATAAATGGATTCTTTCCTTTCCAGCAGAGGCTCTCTCTATGAGGTGCAGAATTTAGAATATAAGAGGTTTGGCTTTTGATTTACAAGGAATCTGTATTTTTCCTCAAGAAATGAACAATGGGATGCTACAGTCAGTTCTCTATCCTTTTCAAATTGATTATCTAATATTTAGGTCACCCCTAGCAAAAGTGTCGTTTTGATCCCTCAGACTTGCTATCTCCTAGGCAACTGATTGAATAAAGAAAAATATAAAGCTTCACAGAGAAATATATAATTTTTAAGACTTGAATAAATGGAATGACATATCTTGTCCCTCACTTGGTGTGGGAGGAGGGTATCTGTAGGGACATTAAAGAGAAAGAGCAGGAAGACAATCACAGCATTTGAATGCCAATTTGTGTGGTGTTTTTAAGCAGCTTTATTGAGATATAATTTACATACCATGAATTTCATCCATTAATTAAAGGGTTTTATGTATCTACAGAATTGTACAATCATTGCAGCAGTCTAATTTCAGAACATTTTCGACCACCTCCCAAAAGAAACCTCATGCCCTGCAGCAGTTACTATCCATTCCCACCCCCAGCTCTGGGCAAACATAAATCTATTCTCTACCTCCAGGGATTTGTTGATTCTGACATTCATATACATGAGATCATACAATATGTGGTCTTTTGTGTCTGGCTGCTCTCACTTGGAATAATATTTTCAAGGCACATGCATGTTGTAGTGTGTGTCTGTCCTTCACTCCTTTTTATGGGCCAGTAATATTCCATTGTGTGGATATACCACATTTTGTCCAGCCATTCATCAAATGATAGACATTCGGGTTATGTCTACTTTTTGGCTATTATGAATAATGCTACTATGAATACTGGTGCTCAATTGATGTATAGAGATATATATGTTTGCATTTTTCTTGGGTGTGAGCTAAGTCACATGGTAACTCTGTATGTAACAGTTTGAGGAACTGCCAGACTTTTCCAAAATAGTTGTACCATTTTTCCATTCCATACCAGCAGTGTATGAATTATTCATCATATATCTTTATAGTCCTTTTAATTTCTCTTAAGATTGGTAGTGATGGTCACTTTTTAATTCTTCTTATAGTAATTTAAATCTTCTCTCCTTTCCTCTTGATTAGTGTAGCTAAAGTTTATCAATTTTGTTGACCATTTCAAAAACTTTTGGCTGCATTGATTTTCTATATTGTTTTTATATTCTCTATTTCACTTATTTCCATTGTGATCTTTATTATTTCCTTTTTTCCTGCCTGCTTTATGTTTAGTTTGTTCTTCTTTCCTAGTTTCTTAAGATAGTTAGGTTATTAATTTGAGATCTTTTTTTTAATATAGGCATTTGCAGCTGTGAATTTCACTCAAAGCCCTGCTTTAGCTACCTGCAGTATATTTTTGTATGCCATGTTTTCATTTTCATTCATTTCAAACTATTTTATAACTTCCCTTGTGAATGATACTTTGACCCATTGGTTACTTAGGAGCATGTTGTTGAATTTCTACATATTTGTAAATTTCTCCAACTTCCTTCTCTTGTCAATTTCTAATTTAATTCCATTGTGGCTGGAAAACATAGTTCTTACGATATTAATCCTTCAGATCTACTGAGACTTCTTCTATGGCCTAAAATATGGTCCGGCCTAGACAATATTCCCTGTGCATCTGATCACTGGTTGCTTCCTGAAAACAATAATTTATTATTTTCTACAAATCTTCTTCCCAACACTCTAGGGTCTCACTCGCAGCTTAGCACTTTTAATAACTACTACTGTATTCACTGAGTGACTCCCCACCCTCCTTCATTCTATTGCCTCCCTATCTCTTTAGTCATTTTTTTTTTTTTTTTTTTTTTTCGACAGAGTCTCACTGTGTTGCCCTCGGTAGAGTGCTGTGGCATCACAGCTCACAGCAACCTCAAACTCTTGGGCTTAAGAAATTCTCTTGACTCAGCCTCCCAAGTAGCTGGGATTACAGGTGCCGGCCACAATGCCTGGCTATTTGTTTTTTGTTTTTTTTTTCTTTTTTGCAGTTTTGGCCAGGGGGCAGGCTTAAACACAGCATCCCCTGTATGTGGGGCCAGCGTCCTACTCCTTGAGCCACAGGTGCCTCCCAACACCTGGCTATTTTTTAATTGCAGTTGTCATTGTTTAGCCCGGGCTAGGTTCGAACCCTCCAGCCTGGGTTTTTGTGTCCGGCACCCTACCCACTGAGCTACGGAAGCCGCCCTCTTTAGTCATTTTTGCCCTCACAATTGCCCCAAGGGAATTAAGAGTAGTCTCCTTATTTTACAGATAAGAAGCTTGAAAACACAGAGTGAGTGCAACTTGCCTAAAATGCCACAAAAACAGTGGAGGGGCAGGAGGGGATCTGGAGCCTCCCAACAGATATTGTCCCTGCACCAAGGCCCTGCTACCCCTGAACCTATTCAGGTCTCCAGAGAAACACAAATGGAATGAATAGTCTAGTCCTCCTCAAATGCTCTTTCTCATGCAGGCACATGCAGGGAAGTTTCTGGCTGTTCTCTCTTTCCTTTCCTAGTGGAACAATGAGGACAGCCCACTGGCATTGCAGCTGGGCCCACTGTCAGCCTGACCATTGGTGAGAAAGATGGGCCATGAAATGGCTTCATTGTTTGGGCACAACAGTCTCAAGGCTTCATAAGCACAAAAAGCCAAGAGACCAAAGACTAAACTGAGGCTGTACTTGGCATCAAGGTGACTGGGCTGTGATGACAGATCAATAGATACAATTAGATAGAAGTGCTCCTTTTCCAGAGCTTACTGCAAATGAGTACAGCTGCCATCTCCATGCAATGCCACAAATGCAACCAGCACTTAAACATTATCTACACCTAAGTAATTACCTTTCATTAATCTACCATCTCACTACCCAGAAAATTCTTTGTAAGGTGATTCCCATGTGGGGTTTAACTAAGATCAGTCCTCCAGAGCCAAGGACTGTCCTTTCAGTTGCCCTAGGCAGAGGGTCTATGTTTTCTCGCCTGGCATGTCAGTACGTGGTTTCCTCCACCAGGGACCCTCAGCCACTTCAGTAATTATGTGATTCCAGAACTCTAAAAAGGAAGCCTATGTGTTTTTTCCTCATGGCCTCATGTGTAGATTTATTACCTGAACTCAAATGGCAGCCTCCATCACTAGTAGGGAAAGAGAACGAACAAAGCTCTTCTTTATATATATTCAGTTTTTTAATGGTATTGAGAAAAGCTAAGATTTCCTGTATTTTAATCAAAATAGGTAGAGAAAGTAAAGGGACTATTTTGACTGTGTGGGGCCTGTCATCATTATAAAAACCACCCCCTGGAATTGCAGGCTCAATCCTGATCCAAGTTCTAGGTAGAACTGAACAACCTGGTCTCACTGGTCACTGGGTTGGGCCCCCTCAGCCCACTTTTCATGACAAAGATGGCCCCAGGGAGACACTCTTAGACACAAGGACCCAAGAAATGATCAGAGGGAAAATTTTCTTTTGCCTTGTCACTTTAAAAACTACCAAAAGGACTGGCTAACAAGTGTCAGATTCAGGGAATGTTCTCCTAACATCATCTAACTCATGTTTTCACGGACACAGGCTTAAGAAGCCTCATCAATCATTTCTGTCAAAGCCTTCATTCCCCATGCGAAGTATAATCTGCAGATTATCATAAAGATGCTTAGAGAACTCCTAGTCTGGATCTGTGTCTTAGAGCCCAACACAACCCCAAGTGGAGTCCTAACTAGTATTCAGTAAAATGTGTTTTCCTGATCAAAGATAAGCAAGTCCCCTAACCTTAGGTCACCTGAGAGCCCACAACATGCTAATGTGCTTGTCAATCTCTAAGAGTGTGTTAGTGCTGCAGCTGTAGCTGAAATTTGACCAGAAAGGAGATTTTCTCTTCACCTTTGTGTGTGTGTCTCTCTCCCCATCCCTCTTTTGTAGAACATTTTGCAGGGCTAAAATTCTATACAACACACATTGGGAAATAGTGGCCTGGTTTCTATCTGAACATGTCATGCTTGTTGCACTGTCTCCTCTCTAGTAGATGGAAACATGCAATAACACCTCTTTTGACAATGTGCCTCATATAGACAAACTTGGGCACACTAAGATTGAACTAGGTCCCCTGGAAAATAAGCATTGGATACAATGGTGAAATATGATCGAACCCAGGGCTATCCTCAGAGCTTGGTACACAATATGAAGCTTATACAGTTCCAGCATTCTCTACTGTGGTTAACTGTAAACTCCTCTACAACATAAGCAAACTTCAGTCATCCCCAATTATGTAGACTCTCTGACTTTTAAAAGGTAATTAAGAATTCATGCCAGCAATATAAAAAATAAAGAAGTCAGACTTGCACATGTGTTACACATTGGGAACTCTGAATGCATTTCCCTTTAGAAGCAAAGTTATAAATGGTGATTAAATTTCCAGACTAACCCACAGTATAGATAAAATAAGGCACGTCTGTAATGTTGTCAACTAATAAAAACTAAAAAAGGAGATTACAGAAAAGACATTTTTATTTATCAAAAAATACTTATGCTCGGTGGCATACCAAGTGGGGCAGTTCACACCCAGGCAAGCAGGGGCTGCATGCAGAGAATTTACAAACAATAATGAAGTCAAAAAAGCCAGTTGGCTTTCTACTTTAACCACCTGCTGACAATTAGAAATAACATCTGTTGGCTTGGCACCCATAGCACAGTGGTTACAGAGCCAGCCACATACACTAAGGCTGGCAGGTTCGAACCCACCCTGGGTCAGCTAAAACAATAATGACAACTACAACAAAAAAATAGCCAGGCGCCTATAGTCCCAGCTACTTGGGAGGCTGAAGCAAGAAAATCATTTAAGCCCAAGAGTTTGAGGATGCTGTGAGCTATGACACAACAGGACTGTACCGAAGGTGACATAGTGAGACTCTGTCTCAAAAATAAATAAATAACATCTGTAATAAGATATTGCTCCTTTGGAGAAAAAAGGGTTCAATAAGAAGTGAAGAAGTAGTTAAGGGTCCTTAGAACTATTAAAGAGAAGACTCTGACTTATCCATAGGGATTTTAGTGTGATTCTTTATTGTGTCCAAATTAATATCTGTATGTAGAGTCATCCCTACAGGAGTCCTTTTATTTTGCTAATGCTCATCAACAATAATCCTGGTTAGTGGAGGTATCATAGACAGAACAAGGATTAGGAAACAGGTTCTATGAATTCAATGACCAAATCATAGACTAGAAAGGAAAGGGGCTAAATAGAATCTGTGTGTAATGTGAGGAACTACAGGTCTCAGATAGAGTTGCATCAACTGTGAACACTAAATTGGAGGAGCCAAAGGCATCCTTAATGAAGTTCTCCCAAGGAGAAACAAAAGAAGGCAGTTATTATTTTCCCATTCTTGAGATACATCACTTAGGATACGTCGCTTTGTTCCATCCAAACTACCGCAAAGGTCATTAATTAATTTCTTTTTATGCTTGAGTAGTACTCCATGTTATGTGTGTGTGTGTATACACACATACCAAGAAGGGAGGGGGAGGACAGGAGGAGAGAAGTAAAAACCTACCTAACAGATACAATGAACACTATTCATGGGGTGGGCACACTAATAGCCCTGACTTAAGCATTATGAAATCTATCCACGTAACTGAAACAATTGTACCTCCTTAATATTTTGAAATTAAAATTAAATCCAAAAGAAAAGGTGAGCAGGAGGAAGTGCTTCCTATGAGAGCCACCAGGGGGAGCCACCACCATAAACCCAGTTCATAGATCATCTGGCTACAGGTGTGCATGGGTAGAAACCCAGCAGGAATGTGGTAGAATCTAAATTTACCACTTCCCATGGAATGCTCCTTATTTAGTGTTAATGCCTTGAAACCAAGACACAGAGATAGAAAGCAGAGAAATATAACAGAAGAAAACTTCTATAAACCAGTTTTGTCAATGACTCACACATAAAAAAGCATAGAGAAAGTACAATTGTGACACCCCTCCACGTAGCTTCTTTCCATCCATTTCACCACCCCCACCCCTGGGCTCCACAGGCAGTACTACTCAGATAAGACATGAACAAGGGCAACACGTTAACATCAATTACTGGTGCTAACACGGGCTCCCAATAAAATCTGTCAGAAATGTAGCCAGGGATCAGTTAGTTTAAAAGACCTCTTCAAGGGCTCTTTACTCTCAAGCTTTTAAAAATGAAAGCCCAATGGAAAATGAGACTATAAATGCATATCCAGATACACTCACACAGACATATATATTATTGAGTGACTATCTATCATATCCATCCCCATTCACTGCCAGATGGCCAGCTTTATTTTCATTTCCCTTGGGAAAGACCAGCTCAGGAGATGGCAAATAGCTTCCACACAACATAGATGCCTTCTTCTGTTAACTCTTACTCTTCTATCAGTCCATACGAGTCTTAGGTTAAAACAACAGATGATTTGGAAACTAGAAGAAAAGCTTGACTTCAATATACTACTTTTTCAAACTCCTTTCACCTGGGAGAATTTCCATTTGTTTCTCCAATAGGAAATTTGAAAGAAAAAAGTTTCGTCTGTGCAAACAGATCTCCCATTGACTTCAATCCAGAAACCACTGGAAAACCAAAGCAATTAACATTTTTTTAAATTCAAGACATACTTTTCTCCATCCTTTGCTTAGAGTTTTGTTTCCAATAGAGCCCATAGCTTATCAAGATCTAATGCCACTGCCTTAGAGCCATGACAACCATTCCCTGGCAGCACACGTGTGTTTGCACATACATGCACATACTCACGCCCTCACACACTTTCTCAGTCTAACCGATAACTCAGGAATATTATTCTGAGCAGCCCAGTAAATGCTAAAGAAACAAAAGCCACTCTCCCCTCAAAAAAGAACATATTCCCTTCAAGGGAAGAGGACAAGGGAGGAAGGTGAGATCTGATTGACTGAGGGTGGGGGTCAACACTATGAAGGGAAGAAAGATAGACATTAGGTAAAATTCTTCCAACAGCTACAGGCAGCAGAACAAAATGGATAGCCCGTCCACATGGCAAACATAAGGCCCAGGTTAAGGTGGAAAGGCATGTAGATAGCACCCATCCACACATGAAACAAGTTCTAAAGAACTTCTGCACTAACTTTTAAAGCAACAGTGTGTCACCAGAGGCAGAGCAGTTGTTGGTCCTTCCGTTAAGGAAAACTTCTGAAATCAAACCTGTCTAAAGGGTTAAACACATCAGAAATGAGCCCACAGAGCAACGTTCTACAAAGTCATACCCACGTACCAACTCAGACAGCAACCCTCCCCCATCATAACTTAAATCTCATGTGAGACGGATGACCTCACCTCATAGCATCAGAGCTAGACCTGTTACAAATAACATCTTTTAAACTGTCAGATCTTTCAGCATTAAACTCTGGAAGGGGCAGTAAAATGCAAATGAATAACAAACCTTAAATAAAGATGGTAAAAGCAGTTTATCTTTGGGAAGGCAGATGTCAAAGTAGCAGAGCGACTTAAAAAGATGATTATAAAATATATTTTATATCAGGAGAGCATAACAATAACAATAACAATAACAGCAAAGAATAATAAGTGTGCAAAATACAATAGAGACTTACCAAACACTGAATTCATGATAAACTGGAAATAGAAACAAGGACATATAAAGCCAACCAGAAACCCATGGAGTGGCTTCACATTCAGAATGACAGAAATAAATAAGAGACATACCCCCAACCTTGCCATCAAAAAGATATAAAAAAACATGTAGCACATGCTCAACATTTCCCAAGGGACACAACAGCCTGAAGCTGCTTGCATATAGAACTGGCTGGTGATTTTTTAGTCTTTATATCTGCCAAGCACAGGGCCAGGTGCATAGCAGATATTCAGTAATCATTTGCTACTGAATGCTCATTGGTGTTCACCAAAAAGTGAGGAAGGAACAATGCCCCAAAGTACAGGCAGTAGCAGGAGTTCTGAGAGGGGCAGAGACGAATCTTCCCCACATGGTCTGCTAACTATGCAAACTAGAGCCCTGAATTAGAACCTCGTCCTCACACAGAACAGCAGGTCTTGATTATAGCCTGGATACTTAACTGATCACATGGATAAAGTTAGTCTGGAAATCCCACTAAGGACAAAACCAAATAATTTTTAAATTCATTTTTAATTCAAGTAGAAAAAGTCTATATTCAGATGGACAAAGTCCACTGTTTATTTTCAAGAACATATTTGGAGTATTTGCTATTAACTTAAAACTAACATTTTATTCAATTTTACTTCTAAATTTGACATTTGAATGCTTTTCTAAAACATTTTTTTACATAGCAATGTTCCAGTTTAGGAGGGCCCATCATTCTCTCATATGGATTTAGTGATAGAAGAAACAAAAGAATAAATCAGTCTCAGAAGAAAACAGATAACTCTTTTCTGCCTCGTTCATAAGAATGACAATTGGCTCCAAGGAAAATTTTCACATTATCTGGCTGCAATTCATCAAAGTACTAGAGTCAGTGATAACTTGAGCATATACATTTATACTGCTAGTTTAAATGAAAAATGACTTTTTATTCCTCAGGAAAGTCTTGTTTCAAACAAGAAACTATTTCACTATGACTCAGGTAAAGACCAGAGAATGGCCAGCGGTGAGAAAAGGTACAATTGCCCCTAAGATTCCAATGCCCAGGATGTATAGCCAGCAAAGGGCTGCTAAGCCAGCAGGAAGGCTCTACTTTCTCTCTCAGTTTCGGTCACATTGTCTTCTCAAATGAAAGGCCCAAGGAGTCATTCCAGTACCTCCCTAAATCAACTCTGTAGAAATTTATAAAGGTTAAAGCTGCAAACTGAAACTAATCAGTCCCCCAAACTCAAGTTTCCACAGTCCTGGCCTTTTCTCAAGGCTATGAATAGCTTCCTTCAAACCCAAGGTAACTTCTGACCTTAGACAAGTACCTAGGGAGGGCAAGCTCATCCACAATTGTGAGGTACTGCAACCTGTTTACAACACTGCAAAGACTGGCATGTCACACGGTGTAAAAACAGCTGCCACACAATTGGGCAAACTTCTTCAGTTAAGCCTGTCTCAAGTTCAGGACCCAATGAAGTGGTTCAGTTTCAGACCCATAATAGAAATAGACTTCAAACCTTCTTTAGTAAACCAATTCCCAGCACATATCAAGAGATAAGGCCCACATGAAGATAACAGTCACCTCATCTTTGATAAAGTTGAAGGGAAAGAACTTGTGCTAATTCTAGCAAATTCTCACAGGGTCCAAGGCTGAATCACAAGGTAGACTCATACACTCTAAGATGGCTCCCATGTTAGCAATTCAAAGCAAGCTGTTAATAAACCCTGAAAGCAACTTCCCTCCCTCACAGCAATAGCAACAGTAATAGACCAAAACATCTGAAAGGTTGCTAGGGACAAAGCTTGATGGAAACAAAGGGGAAGACTTCATTTAGGATATCTCATAAAACTTTAAAAATTAGTTGGATGGAAGTGTTTACAAGTAGCTAGAATCATCCCACAGATTTAGCCTACAATCCTTGTTTTAAGGGGAAAAAGTGTTTTTTCATTGATTTTGGGTGGGAAAAATGTAGCTTTTGAGCTCAGTACAATGAACTATTTATCTGGCTTGACAAGGCCAATCAATCTACCCCCGCTGTTTATTATAAGGAGTAGTAGAATACTGTTAGTCTTGATGGGTGGGGGAGGGCCAAAGACAGCATTGGTCCTGGTACACAATGCTTCCCTTCAACTGGAAATTTATGTTAGGCCCAGGTGACCCAGGAGGTTAGGGTGAAGCCTGGGATGGAATGAAGATGGTTTGGTACGTGCTTCGTATTTACAGAATGCCTCCATGTACTCAGCTTTCACATCCACTGGCTGATCCAGTATATGAAATGCCTAAGAGTAAAAGGTTGGTCATAACCAGGCTGCAGGCCTAAGGTAGAAGCCTTAAAAAAAGGAATGCAAGTCAGTCAGCCACCACCTTCTCATTTCATTTTTTGGTGAATGAAAAATTCCATGGGGGGCGGGGAAGGGGTGCCTGTGGCTCGGTGAGTAGGGCGCCGGCCCCGGCCCCATATTCCAAGGGTGGCCAGTTTGAACCCAGCCCTGGCCAAACTGCAACAAAAAAATAGCTGGGCACTGTGGCAGGCACCTGTAGTTCTAGCTACTTGGGAGGCTGAAGCAAGAGAATTGCCTAAGCTCAAGAGCTGGAGGTTGCTGTGAGCTGTGATGCCACAGCACTCTATCAAGGGTGACAAAATGAGACTCTGTCTTTAAAAAAAAAAAGAAAGAAAGAAAGAAAAAAAAAAATTCCACGGGGGAACTCAAAGGCCAAATTTGCAGTTATAAAGAGACAATTATCTGAAAAGCTCTATTCCTTTGTTGATTTAAAGTTCTCAGGTAATTTTACTGAACTCATCTAGATAATTACCTTAATTCCTTCCCTTAATTAATTCCTTCTCTTATTCATTAATTACCTTACATGTCTTCTTGACTTTACAAAAAACAGGGCTGGCCAGAGATGCCTCATAGCCAGTCAACGTTCATGCAACTGCTGGGTCCACTGACCCAAGAAGCTGCTGGAGAAACAGGGAGGGCTCAGGCCAGCCAGGGAGGCTTGGAAATGCAGAAAGATGCACTGAACTCCAGCTTTCCCAATCCAACGAGTGCAGGTCACAGGAGTTCGGAAGCTTACTTGCAAGGACACAGGAGGCATTTGAGGAGAAGATGATGGTTTTATAGCAAAATATGCTCAGTTCTTAAAATGGGAAATCCCCTGCTTTGGTGCAATGGGATTTAAAACATACATGACAAGAAAGAAAATCCTATAGCTGCTAACGAACATAGGCCTCCAGCCAATATTTCATCTGAATCATTCAAAAAAGGAAATGTAACCCAGGGCAGCTGGAGGCAGCAGAGGAAGAGGCAGGAAGGAAGAGAGACACAAAGCTAATGGTTTGGGCACTATGATCAATGGGCAGTTTATTGGACAAATTCTTATGCTGTCTAAATTTTATGAAATATTAGCTGTTCTTCTTTCCAATGCTTACATAAACTTGCCTTCTTTTTTCTTATTAATGGAACCCATTGTTAATACACTTCTTGCTCCTGCTTTGGAACACCTCTCTAATGCTTTTTGAGGAAGTAATAAGTCCACAAAACAAGCCAGCAGCTGACTGCTGACCTACGGGTACACTCAGTGTGTGCCCTGGCTTGAGGTCAGGGAATGCTGAGAGAACCTAGTACTTCTCACAGTATAAAACTGAGTAGGGTCGTCTCTCCAGTCTTACAGTCTCACCTACATAATAACAATTACCATCACTAAGGGGGGAGACAGGGGAGAAAAACTGACAAGCTGATATCTGAAAATCTGCCTTGAGGTCTCCAAAGAGGGAAAACCGAATTGTTAAAGTTCTCCTGTTTAGATGGATGCATTGGCTGTATCTTCACACATTCTGCCTCATAAACCCAGAGAGGCAAGGTCTGTGTTAAGGAGCCTATCAGTTAGAGAAAGACGACTCTGGTAAAGTTTTCCTTAAATTAAAAGGAGAGTGTGGTCGGACACCCGCAGCTGAGACATGCACCATAGCATTTGCTAAATTCACCTTTCATCCATAAAAACAAATATGAAAATGGAAGCTAAAGCCTGAGAAAAATGATTTACAAATTTAGTCCACTTTCCCATTGTCAAAAAAATGTTTCATTAATTCCCTTTATTATAGTTATCATATAGTTACTTGCTCTGTGCACGTGTGGGTGCACATCCTAAATTTATGCCTGAAAGAGCAAACTGCATTCAATTTTTTAGCAATGTAAAATGTGACACAGTTTACCTAGAAGTTTCCAGTTTTTATTTGCATGCAGGGAGGGGGACCCTCTCCCTTTCCATACCTCTCTTATTGGTTCTTAAAATCGTTTCAGAAGACAGCAAAGAGTTTCCACTGGACACTTCATGCATGGGCTTTTCTGGAGCTTTGCTGGAGAGAGGATCTTTCTTCATCTCTTTCTTTATTTCCTACAAGGACAGATAAAAGGAAAAAAAGATTATAGTTTGAAATTTAGAATGGCTCTTTGACTATGTCAAGGTTCATCTTTCTGCAAATGAACTATAGTGATGTCAACTGAGCATAATGTGATGTTTTACAAACATCATTTCCTATATTTTTGTAGTTTTTTCCTATATTTAATCACAGAAGCACCTGGTCCTACAAAAAGGAATAAGGCCCAGCATGGTGAGGTGACCTTATGAGATTATGGCCATTCCATGTGACCATAAAGAGAATGAATAAAAGCCATCTTGCAGCTCTAAGTGACAGCCTGTTCTCCTTTTTGAACAATGACAAGCTTTGGCCAAGCAGTCTCACCCCTTTAAAAGCCTTCTGATTTCTATTCCTGTCAACAGCAATTTAGAGAAGTATATTCCCAAATCACCATTGTGCTCACAATTATATTAAACCCAAAAGAAGACGATTTAAATTCATTTACAGTCAGGTTCTAGTTTTCCAACTCTTGACCCCCCCCCCAAAAAAAAGGGATAACAGACTAAAATAAGGACTATCAATCTAGATGAGGGGTCAATAAACTATAGGCCACCACCCAGTTTTGGACATTTAGTTTCATTAGAACACAACCACGTTCATGTGTTTAACTAGTTTATAGAGCTGCTTTGATGCCACAACAGCATAGTTGAGTAGCTGCAACAGACATCAAAGCCTAAATATCTCACCCTTGACAGAAAAGGTTCACTCACCCCTGCTCTACGTAGACTCTTACCAAAGCTCTGTTAAGATCTGGATTTTTAAAACCTGATGGCTGATATGATTATTTCAAATGACTTTAATAGTTTACACAACTCTTTTCAAAAGCATTAAGAGTCCAAACTGATGGCATGTGAAGTGCAGGTCTGTGCACAGGAATTCTTCCCAAAGGAGCAAGGGGTTTCCAGGCTTGCCTGAATCCATGTTTATGCTACTTGGGGAACAATGAAAGCTCAGGTGCTCACCCAAAGCATGGCTGAATAGTGAGAAGGATTGAAAGACAAGGGATGTGTTCTTGAGAAGTACCATGGGTGAGAAAGGAGGAGGGGTTTCCTCTATGGAATGAGCATGAGGATGCTAAATTTGATATGGGACCACAATCAGGCCTAAGGAGGGGGCAAAGGTAGAAAGAAAACAAAAAAGCGTGTCAAAATATTGCTACTTCCCCACAGCTTCCTGCACAGCTGCATGTGTGTTACCATATCCAATTCCCCAATTGCTGGCTCTGTTCACAGCAGCCTCACCCTCTCTTCCTCCCTCACCAGGGCCCCACCGGAAACCCAGCAACGGGGGCTGATGCTTTGTTGGCTTGAGAATTTCAGCTGGCAGCCCAGAGAACTAACTAGGCAAAGCTCAGCCCTGGGCCAACACCAATACCTCTGCCCGCCACACAAAGCTGTGCATGCGTGTGTGTATACACGAACACCCACCTCAGCAGCTCCAGCACCTGCTAGAACAGCAGTCACTGGAGGCTCCATGGCCTCACAGGCAGATGGCATCAGGGGACAATCTGCAAACATTGCCCACCTGAGCCACATGATGGGATGCTTTCTTGGTGATGGCTGCCAGCCTGCTACGGCTTTAGAAGTAAAGACAAGCCACCAAAGAGGTTCATTTTCCCACTGGTTATTTCTTTGGGGAAAGAACAGCTGTTCAAATCTCACTTTCCATCACAGTGTGCACATGACTGTGTACTCACAAACTCCCAACCTAGACACAATGCGATGCAGCAGCACAACAGCCAACTTTGCCAAGGAGTAATTCAGAGCAAGTCGGTGGGTTGAGGGCAACATGGCAAGCATTTGCTCAGCACTAGTTGCTGATGGCACAAAGCTGGGGAAGAGTGAAGGAAGTGGAGCAAACATCTTCAGGCTGGGGTGCTTATAACCTGTGGTTTCAAGGCCACATGTGGCCCTCAAGATTCCAAAGTATGGCCCCTTGACCACCCCAAACTTCATAGAACAAATCCATTTATTAAAAAGATCTGTTCTCTAAAATTTGGATTCAGTCAACAGGTCACACTCATGTATCCAGAAAGCCACACGTGGCTCCAAGGCCACAGGTTCCCCATTCTGGGCTCAGAAGTCATGGTTCTCACAAATGATCCTTGCCCCCAATGCTTCAGAGCAGCACACCATGGCAGGCTGGTTGGAAAAGACTGGTCTGATCAAGAGCAGGTGTTCAAGGCTGAGAAGTCAGCACAGGAGAGAGGCTGGCCCACATTCCCCCAATTTGCCAGATAAAGAATACAAATGAAGAGCAACTTCCGTAAGCTGTTTCTTAGATAGAAACAGGGAGAAGAAAAAACTTAAAATATGTCCTTTTTTTTTTTTCAGAGAAACAAATCAGACACAGGGACACAGCAGTGAATTTGGCAAGCTCACCATCTGGACAACACCCATGCTCAGTGTAGCCCCACCCAAAGGCAACACTTTCCTTCCAACTTGCCCTTTCTCCCAGGGGAGATGGGTCTGTCTTGTTTGACACCCCCTTATCTAATCACTTACCCAGGCTGAAAAACTCAGCATTAATCCCCCTATCTAATCTGTCACCCAGTCTGGCTATATCTACTTCCTCAATCTCTCTGTTTCTTTCCATTCCTCCTGCATTACCTTTAAAAACATAAAGAAAGAAGAGAAACAAATATTAAGCAAAAGACTCAAACAGACATTTCCCCAAAGAAAATACACAAGTTGCCAATAAGCATATGTCAATATGCCTGTCATTAATCCTTAGGGAACTGCACATCAAAACCTCAGTGAAATGCCATCACACTCAGTAGGAAGCTATCATCAAATAGATAATAACAAGTTTTGGTGAGGATGTGGAGAAACCGGAACCCTCACACACTTTTGGCAGGAATGTAAAATGGCACAGTTGCTTGAGAAAGCAGTTTCTGGCAGTTTTCAAAAGGTTACAGGCAGAATTATCACATGACCCATCAATTCTACTTCTAGGTATTTACTCAAAAGAATTGAAAGCAGGGACCCAACCAGAGTGGAAAGTTTTGCTACAAAGGCAAACTTCTATGCCAATATTTATTGCAGCATTATACCTAACAGCCAAAAAATAGAAATAATTCACAGCCTATCAACGGATGAATAAGATGTGGTATATCCATACAATAAAATATTATTCAGCCTAAAAAGTAATAAAGTTATGATATATACAATGACATGCATGAACCTAGAAAACATTATGCTAAATGAAACAAGCCAGACACAAAAGGACAAATAGCATACAATTCCACTTATATGAAATATCTAGACTAGACAAATTCATAAAGACAGAAAGTAAATTAGAGGTTACCTGGGGATGGGGAGGGAAAATGGGAGTTATTGTATAATGGTTATAGGGCTTCTGTTTATGGTCATGCAAAAGTTTTGGAGATAGATAGTGGTGATGGTTGCCTAACATTGTGGATATAATAATCAATGCCACTGATTATGCACTTAAATTAGTTAAAATGGCAATTTTTATACTCTCTATATACATTACCACAATAAAAATGGGAAAAATCAGGCGGCGCCTGTGGCTCAAGGAGTAGGGCGCCAGCCCCATATACTGGCAGTGGTGGGTTCAAACCCGGACCCGGCCAAAAACCGCAAAAAAAAAAAAAAAAAAAAAAGGGAAAAATCTCACATGAATAGCACTTAATATTTGAGGGCTTCCCATGTGCCCATCTATTCTCTAAAAGCATCACCTGGTTGCAACTTTTAATCTGCATAACCGTCATATTCACAATACGTGAATCTGGCGTGTCACAGATACACCAAGACACAGAGAGTTAAGGGAAATTGCTCAAGGTCAAACAAGTAGAATCCAAAATCAGAACCAAACCTGCCTAGCTTCAGAGCTTGTCTCTTAACCACTCTTCCTCTGAATCCTACCTGCATCATAGTCATATCTGTCTGTCTCTAGTCTCTCCCTTCTCAGTTCAGCCTCCACATTGCCACAAGTAACACTCCTAAAACAAATGTCTGCTGAGATCTTCAGTTGCTTCCAAAAGATCATAGCATAAACTCTTTTATTCAAAAACTTTTCAAATTGTACAGCAAGTCACAAGTCCCTATGTACTTGCTTCTGACATACGTAACTGACCCCCTGGTACCAATCACTGTGCATATACAAGTTGCAAAGGATGCACTTCTTAGACAACACCTTACATTTACAGAATTCTGATGTCTTAGGCTGCTATCAATAGGCTAAAAATAGGTGATGATGCTAACAATGATACACCCTTACACTGGCAAAGGCTTATATAAATTAAAGTGCTTTAGCACATACTTTTTCACTTGCTTTTCAAAATAACTTTGTCAGGAAAAAAATACTTGACTTTGCCAGACATATTTTTACACATAAAAAGAGTGAGACCTGTCAGAGAGGACACAAGATCAGACGAAGGTCACAAAGCCAGTGAGGGGTAGAGATGGCCAGGGGACCAAACACGGAGCCTTCTAAGCAGAGCTCTCTTTCTACATCTCACCTCCCAAAAAGAACCAGCATCATGACTATAGGAGGGAGGCTCAAAACCACTCCAGCTGTGGCTCCAGTGGGAACCTTATCTTCTCTCTACACTTAAAGAATATATTGTTTTACCTATAAGCCCAAGACTATTGAGGCCCAAGTCCCTGAAGTCCCTTATTATCCACATAAAAGAGCTCCTTCCTACAGAGGAAGGTGGACTTGGCACTAGGGCAACTCCTGCCTGTGTATAGCTGCCAGCAGCCATGTACTTGGAGCTCTCCGAGGTTCTGATCCAGGTGTTAAGATCTGGAATTCCTGGGATTAGGAGGTTCCTGGCCCCTAATCTTCAATCTTACCTTTCTGACCAGCAGGCTCATGTTTTTGACCATTCATTAAGAATTTAGGTCCTACTATTGCACTTACAGTGGCCACACACTGGGCCAGAATTATGGGCCACGGGGGCTTATGGAAATGCATATATACAGAGGGTGTAAAAAAATGTATATACATTTTAAGAAAGGTAAAACCTGTATTAAAATTGCTATACTCTGGCGGTGCCCATAGCTCAGTGGGTAGGGCGCTAGCCACGTACACTGAGGCTGGTGGGTTCGAATCCGACCCGCCAGCTAAACAACAATGACAAATGTAACAGAAAAAAAAAATTGGCAGACATTGTGGCAGGTGCCTATAATCCCAGCTACTTGAAAGGCTGAGGCATGAGAATCGGTTAAGCCCAAGAGTTTGAGGTTGCTGTGAGCTGTAACACCACAGCACTCTACCCAGGGCGACAGCTTGAGACTCCGTCTGAAAAAAAAAATTGTAATACACAGTATATACTAATAACATTTGTTATCCTGTATATTATATCTTGTATCTCTTGCAATTGCAGAAGTCAAAGGTGACTTGAGTATTACAATTTTAATACAGGTTTTTTCCTTTCTTAAAATGTGGATAGATGTTTTGGCACCTTTTGCATATACCCTATATATATCAATCAGCAATGATTTCTCTTGCTTAAAGACAATACGGAATAGATAGGGTATTAGCAAACCCCTTTAGGAGGCAAAGGAAACCCAACATCTCATTATGTCAAATCTGATGCCTTACCAATAAAGACCCAGCATGAACAGTAAAACCAAGGCCATCAATAAGCTATAGATGCCCTAACGACACTTGAGAGAAAAAAAGAGAACTCCTCACACTACTCTGGCTTCCTAAAAGAAGCCAAACAGAGCCCAAGATAGCTCACCTGGATTCAAAGGCCAAAAACCTCACTGATGTCACTCCAGAAAAATTCTCCATGACATATTTAGTGGCCTGCAAACAACAGCTTCACTGGGTAAACATACGATTTGTGTGCAACTCAGAGCTAAACCAGGATGGTCTGCTTTCTGATAAGCTGAGACACCGGTGTGTACCTGGCTGCTGAGCCAAGCTGACTTCCTTTTTTCTCCCCTCCCTCCACATACATTACATCCAATTCAGGTGCTGGGGTGGGGGGGTCGCTGGGCTGAATGTCAACCCATTTAAGTTAATTGGCCAGTGTCTAACCAAAAAACGACACAGTAAAACACCAATAAAAGTACAGTTTTGGGGGGGGATCTGTCCCTCCTCTCATCCTTTCTGTCTTCCACTGACCATAACACAGGTTAAGGCGCAGGCTTTGTGATGAATGGAGAGAACAGTGCTGTGAGCCAGAAAACCAGAACTAGTTCTGGCATCATCATTTATTAGGTATGTGACCTTGGGGGCAATACTTAAAGATTCTAAGTAGCCCTTTTATCATCTGTGAAAGGAGTCTAATGCTAAATGCACATCACAGATGTGTCTTCAGGATCAAATAGTGAATTGGACAGTAGTATACAATTTTATTGATTATTTACTGTCATTATTAAATAGAAAATGATATAAAAAAAGAACTATACATAACACAGATGAACTTCATAGTCATAATATTGGGTGAAAAAAGCCAGACACAAAAGATTACACACTGCATGATTCTATTTATGTAAAGTTCAACAACAGGAAAAACTAATCATTGGTGAGAGATCTCAGAACGATAGTTACCCTTTGGGAGGTACTGATGGGGAGGGGTAAAAGGGAGCCTTCCTGAAAGAATAAAATTTTCTATAATCTGGTTTGGGTAATAGTTACACAGGTGTACACAGACAAAAAAATTCACCAAACTGTACTTGTAAGGCCTCTGCCCTTTACTGCATGCATATTTCAATTTAAAAGAACAACATACATGCTTTAACCAGAAGATACTCTTTTAAAATTGAACTGTGCTAGGAGGTCAAAAATAGGAAAAGCTAGTGCTTGAGTTTATCTCAGGTAGTAGGAAGCTTTCTGGGATCAACATTGAGGAGATGACGGTCAGAACATGTCAGATGCACCCTATTGGGTGGGTGAGCCAAGGGGTGTCTCATCTCATTTACATAATCAGCTGAATAGATGAATCTGCTCCATCCACGGCATCCTTGCTCTCCACCTTGGCTGCTTTCCCCTAGATCTTACAAGATTGCCTTCTCTCCCTGCCACCAATAACACAAACACACAGAAAAGGTTGTGCCACAGACACCAGGGGGAGCTCGGCGCCACCCTGACCAGTGGCAATGCTGGTCCTGAGCCCTCCCTTTCTTTGATTTGGAAGAGCTGAGTGAGGCTAAGCAGGGTCCCCTTGGCTCTGGGTGGGAAGGAGCAGGAAAGGAAAAACACTCATCATTCGTCAGCCTGCCCTCAATCCTGCTCTTTTTTTCTGGAGGAAAGGCTTCTTTTAGAACCAGATGTGGCCATGGGATCACAGCTGTGCCCCTTGCGCTAGTTCATGGAAAACCATTTTGCAAAATTACCACTGGCAGGAGATAAAAGGAAATCACTAAAAACAAACCTTTAAACCAAATCTACTGATCAAGAGTGTTTTGAATAGATACAGAATCCTAGAAATAGTGCATTGCTCCCTCGCATGCAAATCTCCTCTCTCTCCCAATGCAACAGGCAAGTTTGAGGAGCAGCTGCCCCATGACAGTGTTCCCTGACAGTGTTCCCTATGTGCAGAGACTGTGCTTTCCCAGCATTTGGCTCTCTTCACAAAAGGCTAGTCTGTCTCAGAACACCTACAAAAATGCAGAAGTATTCCAAAAGCAATAGAGTACAAGGGGAGCTTCAGCTGTATCTCTATGATTCTGTTTCTTAAAAAATATATATCTGATTACCACAATAAAATACCCATGCTATCTAACCACAAAATGAATCAACTTCATTACAAATAATGGTAAAAAGGGAAAATAGATATATAAAGTAAATATGACAAAATAAGAGGATTTGATAATCCAGGGTGGTAGGCACACAGGTGTTTGTAATATGCTTGAAATATTTCATAATTTTCCCTAAAAATGACACAGTGAAATCATGTTGATGTTTTACTACAACAGCTTTCTCATATTTACAAAATATGCCACCACTTAGAAAAGTGCTTTGACATATAATCATAAATGTACCAATGACATTTTCAGCTCAAAGTTAACAAGGAAATTTTAAAAAATGTAACAGGGTATCTATGGTCATGTTTCTACATCAATCTTTAACTGTTTATTTGCAAAATCATATACTTGCAGTATTATCTTCCAAGAATCACTGATAATATCAATAGGAAAATAACAAGACTGTGAGAAGAAGAGCAAGAAGTTCCTAACCTGCGGGATCAGAATGAACCCTGTAAGGAGCATAGTAAATGGTAAATACTGGACAAAGTTGAGAATGGATCTTTGTGCCCCAAAGAGATACCATTGCTTCCTGATGCACAAAGCAATTACCTGCATAACAGATGGTGCCTGTATGTTTGCCCACACCCTGCTAAACATCTAAATCAGTGATTTTCAACCCATGTGCCATAGCACACTGGTGTGCCATGAGAAGATTTCATTGATTTAATTATTTTTTAAAGAAGTTCAAAGCACAGTAAGTATATTCTTTTTTTACTCTTTATTTTTGGTCAACATAATTTAAGTGTGCCACAGGAGTTTAACTATAGGTTCAAGTGTGCCATGAGGTTAAAAAAAAGGTTGGAAAACACTGATCTAGATTACTGCCACTGAACCAAAGGATCTCAATAGCAATCAGTTATTTAGACATACTCTAGTGGGCACTTAATACTTGTCAAATGAATGACCAATTTAATACAGTGGTATGGGCAAGACGACTACCTACAGATGAGCAGGAGTATTTTCAATTCAGCCCAAAGCTGTGACAACAGGGAGATTTGTATCATCCCTAAAAAGATACAACTGGAATTCACTGGCTCACTATCAACTTCTTATCTCAAGATGCAGGTCAAGCTTGAGCTCAAACTTAGGAGTGCTAAGAAGATGATACAGTAAGAAAATTCATGTAGTGTCTCACTTTTTTAAAAAAGCAGTATTTGGATGGAGCTGGAACATATTCTTCTTAGCAAAGTATCTAGAGTCTCAATTTTTATAAGGAATACTGGGGTCTCAGATCAGCATTAATATTTTCATGAAATGATCACATGTGCCTGACGATACGCAACAGTTAAAAATAAAATGACCCCCCCAAAAAAGAAAAAATAGTGTATCTTGACTTGCTGCAAGTTACTATCATTTGAAGAATCCTTGTCCACCTCCTATTTGAAATAGCAAATATTGGAGCAGGTGAAGGGTCGCCTGGCAAAAATTTGAATTTTCCTTTTAAGAAATATAAATGTAGGAAATCAACCACATGCATTAAACACCGCAAACTGTGAGGCTGCTCTGGCAGCATGAAGATCCACAAGGGTAGGAAAGGGTTTTACACAGACACAAACATGGGCAGAAGAGTGAATGAGTGAGGGGCTGGCCATATGCAGATCGAGTCACTTTGACATGAGTGACGGAAATACCAAGTGCTCAGTTTCACGAAGCAGGAAAAGAAAGATGCCCACTGAGTTCTTTTCGCTATCAGTCAAGTGTTCCTGCAGTTGAGAAAACACTTCCCCAAGAGCAATCCCCAAGTTCTGTAATGAGCAGTGTCAATGCTGGCTGTACTCTAGAATGACCTAGAGAGATTTGAAAAATTAAAAAATAAAAAATAAAAATTGAAAATGCCTGAAGTCATTTTCAGGTGGAGTGAACTGTTATGTTTGGAAATGGAATGTGGAAATCCGCAGTTTTTAAAACTTCCCCTGTGATCTGAGACACAGGGAGAGTTGAAAGCATCTTCTGAATAATTATCAGAATTTGGATGCTTTAGGAGGCTGGTGCTTAAGGCTTCTCCCCTGCTAACTTCTGACATAAGCTACTGGGATATACCTTTGAGGACTTGAAATTAAACCCACTTCTGGAAAACCTCACATGGCTTTTCGGTGTGAAGGAGCCAAAATCTTAAAAAGGGTTTCATGCTAATAGGCTCTTGAAATATTCTATTCAAAGGCATATTCAGAATGGAGTGAGGGTGCAGCATACCTCAAAAGGCATCCAGGTCTCCGGGGAGGGAGGTGACAACTGCTTGTCAGTAGAGGATGGGATTGGAGGTAATGCTGAGATACAGTTTGAATTAAAATACAGTCTTCCTGGTTTACATCAGGTTGCGGCCCCGAGTTCCCATTTATCTTTCTATGTTCCATAAGCATAATTGGAAAGCAGGAAAAGGCTTTAATTTATCTTAAAATCTCCAGCACTAATGGCACTGACTGGTACAAAATAGGAAATAGATTAATGAAGTGACTCAGGCCCTGGGAAAAGACTGAAGTTAAATACTGGATTACAGACCTCTGATTTGATTAGTCATATATAGCATAAGCTTCTTTCATGGTCAAGGATAATGTGACAATTCCAGGAATCATAGACACCTGTTATAATGCAACTTATATTTTTGTAGAATAGCAACTTGTACAGATTGTTGGTTATGTTCAGCGAAGGCAGGGTGTCCCTTGGGCCTGCGTGTAGCAAAGGCCTTGTTCACTAGCACAGTGACTACAATTTGATTATTCTCTTATGTATAAAACAGATGATTATAGAGAAAAAATTCAGCCAGAAGAACAAAATGTTGGCCTCCCTAATATGCTTGCCTCATATGAAATTTCCCAAATTATCCAGTCTAAGTGAAAGGTAAAAGTTTTCTTTATATCATTTCTCAATTCTATGTGTTCTGAACCTTATAAATCTTTTCCCAAATAAGTTTTTAACTTTTTAGGCCATAACTTTTGAATCTACACAGTGTCAGAGGAGAAAGATGATCACAGCTGTTCTTCTTAGCTCCAGGGCTTGCCCACAGCTCTATAATATGAATTTGTGGATTCTCTACCAGATAAATAATTGGCTGCTTAGGAGCTGGTTTTAGCCAAAGAAAAGACCCTAATGTTCCCATCCGAAATGTCCCTATCATCTTCCACTAGCCTGCTTGAAGCCCAGTGTAACTAATAACTTCCAGCTATTATGATATGAGTTTGGATCAAATATTGAAATTCTCAACCCCTTAAAAGATCAAAATCTCTAAAGACTAAAATCGCACAACAATGATCTTTGAAGATCAAAATCCTAAAAACATAATTCCAGAAAAAATAATTTAAAAAATTCTTTAAAAGAGATTTATTTACATTTCTAAAAAGGAATTTATTTGTGAAACATTTAAAAACATGACACAATACTTCCCAGGCCACTTCATTTAATAATGCTGCAATAGTTACACATATTTCACAAGCATAAACACTTGGGTGTCCTAAGGACAGTCACACAGGTGTAACAGTGATGAGGAGATGAACCATATTCATGACGAAATAGCTTATAGAACTGCTGTCATCTGAAATGCTGGGAGGAATTACCCAAGGTTTTTGAAGATATCAATTAAAAAACTCGAACAACAGAGTGATCCTGCCAGGGTCTGATCTGGGAGAGAAACCTCCCCAACTCTGAGGACGGACATAGGCAACAGTGAAAAATAATCATGAGGTGGAATCAGAAAAACAGAAAAACTCTGGCAATACAAATAATCAGAGTAGATCAACTCCCCCAAGGAATGACAAGTAGATACAGCACAAGATCCCTTGCATAAGCAAATGGCTGAAATGTCAGAAATTGAATTCAGAGTCTGGATAGCAAATAAGATCAGAAGAATGGAGGAAAAGATGGAATTAGAATTTCAGGCAGTAATCCAAAAGATGACCCAAAAGATGTCTCAAGAATTCAATGAATTCAAAGACAAAATGACCAAAGATTTTGAGACATTGAGACAAGAACTTGCAGCCCTCAAAGATCTGAAAAATACAGTAGAATCCCTCAGTAACAGAATGGAGCAAGCAGAAGAAAGGATTTCTGACATGGAAGACAAAGCTTTCGAACATTCCTAAACTTCCAACGAGGAAGAGAAATAGAAGGCAAAAATGGATCATTCTCTCTGACAGCTCTGGGATAACTCAAAGAAAACCAACATTCGCCTTATAGGGATACCTGAAAATGATGAAGTGGCATCACAAGGCACAGAGTCTCTTCTTTATGAGATTACGAAAGAGAACTTTCCAGACATGCCAAGAGATTCTGAAATTCAGATAGCAGACAGTTTCAGAACCCCAGCACGACTCAACCCGAATAAGACAGCCCCCAGGCACATCATAATTAACTTCACTAAAGTTAATATGAAGGAGAAAATTCTGAAAGAAGC
>CAUYRH010081853.1:0-29663 GCA_963574655.1 Perodicticus potto
GGCTGCAACCAAAAAATGGCCGGGCGTTGTGGCGGGCACCTGTAGTCCCAGCTACTTGGGAGGCGGAGGCAGGAGACTCACTTGAGTCCAGGAATTGGAGGTTGCTGTGAGCTGTGATGCCATAGCACTCTATCCAGGGTGACAGCTTGAGGTTCTGTCTCAAAAAAAAAAAATTAAGGACTTCTGTTTATTAAAAGACGTTACTAAGAAAGTAAAAAGGCAGGGAGAGAAAAAAAACGAAAAGGCAAGTTAAAGTCTGAGAGAAGACATTGTGTAATATATATGTTGGATAAAGAATTCTTACAAATCAACGAAAAGGCAAATATTTTAAAAAATGAACAAAAACTTGAACAAAGAATATTCTCAAAAAAGAGAATATGAAATAGAATGAAAGTAAGTAGGAAAAAGTTCTCACCATTGTTCGCTAGGGAAATGCAGAGGAACAGACCACAATGAGAAGTTGCTCATTTGTCCACCTGCTTGGGGAATTCTAAAGACTGACAGTGCTGCTTTAAAAAAACTATGGGAAGAATCTTTCACTAAACACGTGCCTACTAAAAATGTTGGAGAAAGCTCACAGCAGCTACAGTTATGATAGCCTAAAACTAAAAAATGACCTAAATGTCCGTCAACAAGAAAATAAATGAATTGTGATATAGTTGTATGATATAATAATACATAGCAATAAAAAATGATAAATATCTGTAGCAGTGCCTGTCAGTCTCACATTTTGGACAAAATAAGCAGATACGAAAGAGCGCTTGCTGTATAATTCCATTTATGTGCAGTTCTTGAACGTGCAAAACTAATGTGGGGAGATGCGAGGGAGGGTGGGATTTGCCTGGGCGTGGGGGTTGGGTAGGAGTTCTTGATGAGAGGCATGAGGAATCTTGTGAGGTGAGTGGTGTTTTGATTTAGGTGAGGGTTCATAGTTGAATACATGTAAAAATTAATTAAGCTGTACATTGAAGATATATGCACTTTATGTAAATTGTAACTCATTTTTTAAGCAAAAAATGAGAGATTCTCACTGTGTCACCCTCAGCAGAGTCTGTGGCGTCACAGCTCACAGCAGACTCAAACTCTTGGGCTTAAGTGGTTCTCTGCTCAGCTTCGTAAGAAGCTGGGACTGCAGGTGCCCGCCACAATGCCCAGCTTTGTTGTTGTTGTTGCAGTTGTCATTGTTTAGCAGGCCCCGGCTGGGTTTGAACGTGTCTGCCTCAGTGTATGTGGCCAGCGCCCCAACCACTGAGCTACGGGTGAAATGTTTTGACCGATGAGTTCTTAGTCCCTTTTTCTAGAGCAGTTCTTTGTATCGGGAGAGCACATCGATATTGTTCTTTTCTTGGTGGTGCCGTGTTGTAAATATGGGCTATGTATAGTTGAAAGAGCCATGCCGTTAATATGAGTAATTTCTAGTCAAAACCCATTTGGTGAAGTTTCTCTTGGGTACTCTGTCATTGCTCACTGATTGGCAGGTCAGATAATGTTACTGGCAACTTCTGCCTTGTCTTGTTTTTTCTCTTAAAATTTTTATATTCCTCTAGTGGAGGTCTAGTGAGGAGGAGGAGTCCTGGAACTTGTCAGTTCTCAGGGTTGGTTGGAATCCAAAGGTGGCATCTCCAGGCTGCAGGGGTGTTGCAGATTTTCTCAGGAATGCCTGTCTGGAGAAATGGCATTTATCAGTTGCTTATATACAAACATGAGTATGTCATGAGAAAACTCAGTGAAGTTCTGCTGTTGCTTCCTCCTGTGTAGCAGGATAGTGGCTGTGACCATCCTAGAGGAAGATCCATATAGTGGTTCTGCCACATACAAGTTAGGTGTGCATGTACAGTCTCGAAGGCTACTGAGTGGTAGGATTGGGAGGAGAGAGCAGATTAGACCTTACTTTCCAGAAGGTTCATGAACTGAATCAGTATGTTCTAAATGTCTTGCCATAAACAAGTAAAGGGAAGTTCCACTCTGTAGCTTCTCCAAAGTCTCCTATTACCTGTAATAACTAATGGCAAGAGCTCAGATAACCCATAATCTTTTATCATGTTTTTCTGTCATATCATGCAGGAAGCCTATCTTGAAAAAAATGCATAGCGATCAGTAAGTGTAATAAAAGCCGACCACAGTATTTCTCAGTGTTGACTTAAACCAAAGCTTAAAACTTGTATTTTTATAAAAACTTGTATATTTTACTCAGAGTGTTAGTGCTTCATGTGTGAAAAATTATGTCATATTTTTCATATTTTTATCTTTTTTTTTTTTTAATGAAGTTTACTTTTGTTGTTGTTGTTGTTGTTGTTGCAGTTTGGCCGGGGCTGGGTTTGAACTTGCCACCCTTGGTATATGGGGCCAGCACCCTACTCACTGAGCCACAGGCGCTACCCAGTTCACAGTTAGGCTCTACTAATTCTGACAACTTTGAGTTCCTGCAGGGCTGGGGAACCTGTGACCTCAAGGCTACATGTGGTCTTCTGGATAGAGTGAGGCCTTTTGACCTAATCCAAATCTTACAGAACAAATTTTTTTTTTTTGAGACTGAGTCTGACTATGTCACCCTCGGTATACAATGTCATGGCATTACAGCTGACCGCAGCCTCAAACTCTTGGGCTTAAGTGATTCTCTTACCTGAGCCTCCCAAGTAGCTGAGACTACAGGTGCCCGCCACAATGCCCAGCTATTTTTGTTGTTGTTGTCATTGTTTTTTTTTTTAGCAGGTCCGGGCTGAGTTCAAACCCAGCTGCCCCAGTGCATGTGGCCACCGCCTTAAACACTGAGCTGTGGGCGCCGAGCCAGAACAGATTATTTTAGTAAAGGGATTTATTCTTTGAAGTTTGGATTTGGTCAAGGGGCCACAGTCAGGGATCTGGAGGGCCACATGTAGCCTTGAGCCCACAGCTTCCCCACCCATAATTGAGACTTCCTCAATGTATTGTGTTTGGTCCAGCAGCTGTATATTATGTGTCCTTCATGGATCAATGAGTAAAGTTATAATGAAAGTGGTTAAAAAAGGTCAAAGACTTGTAGATAAGGGTACCAAAAGAAACCTAGAAAGTGTACATTGGCCTTTAGAACATAAGAAAGAAATGGAAGAAAAAAGGTAAAAGAGAGGTATTGTTGGGTTGTAGAGTGGTTTTTAAATTAGGAAGGAAGTACTGCACTCTGGTAAAGATAGGACGTTAATAAAATAGGAGTGATCTTCTTCAGGTTTTCTGAGTTCACTATTTATTGAGAATTATGATAAACACTTCATAGTCTCTTTTAGGCTTTTGTTTATGATCTATAAGTTTTCTTTGAAGATTGCCTATGCGTGGATTAAAAAAAACTAAGGGTTCTGTATATCTCAGTTTTCTGTAAGAATCTTTAAAATGAGGTTCTTTGAATTGAAGTAACAAAGATGTTTTTTCTTGAAGTTAGGGAACAAAGCAGTCAAATAGAGAGGTATCTGGGACTTAAAAATTTGCTGACAGATATTTCATTGGATAAAATAAGGCTATTTATAATTAGATTAGCATTAACAATATGATGATTATGAATAGCTTGTTGTTTGTAATTGTTAAATGCTTGTTTTGGTGTTATTCCAAATAGTTGTTCTTTAGACTTGAAGATAAAACAATCCTGGCATTGAACTAAAGGAGTTCTGTGCTTTTCCTCAGTAAGAATAGTGCTAATGGCATGCAGAACATTTCCCTAAGGGTTACTTGTGTGAGCTCGAACATTGAAAGTCCTAATAATTGAACAACAACGAAACCTTAGGTCTGTTTTCTACACATTTCTTATCAGAGTAGATTACAGATTATCCCAAGGGACAGTTAAATGAATGAATAATTAGTTACTTCAAGTAAGTCACTTGAAAAAATTTTTGCATCTTATCTTTTTCCCCCCCTCTTGTTGACATACTAATAGTTAGAGAGAAATGCCTCTTATCTCAAGGAAAAAAATTTGGGTTTTTTTTTTTTTTTTTAGTTTTTATCATTGGTAGTGATAAAAATTGTCATATTTGAGGCATTTTGATACACAAAACTAAATTCAAACCCTAAATAATGTTTTGATTCTTCTATCCAAGAATGTGAATGGTGAGTTAAGTGGGTGTTTGGGGCCAGTTAGAGATATTTTTAAAGCGATTGTTCTTTATATTCAGGACTTCATAGATTTCTGCAATACCCCCAAATCATAGATATTATCTTTATCACTTCACAAGGGAGGAAGTTGAGGCTCACAGAAGTTATACCCAGGGTCATAAACTAGTAATTGGTAGCATTGGTTTCTTCTTCAGTTTGTTGGTTGACGTTAGAACCTAAACTCTAGTAAAGGCTTTATCTTCCTTGCCCCCAATATTAAGATTTACCTCATAAATCTGGCACACAGTTTTGCTGTTTTTTTCACATCATAGATCAGCTTCTAACATACTATGTAATCTCCTTTGATACTGCTTTTCCTTACTGTCTCTCCCTTACTGGAGTGTAGATTCTGCAACTTTCTACATGTGTTTTGTTGTTATTGTTCACTTTCTGTATCTCAGGCACTTAACACATGCTTCAGAAATGTTGAAAGAAGGAAGAACAAAACGATTTTTAAAAAGCTTTTCTTTTTTGTTCGGCCATATCTTTTATCTGATGATTTGTTTTCACAAGTTCTTATTTTACTGCTTTTTGTTCTTCCAAAAGAAAACGTATTTCCAAGGACTATTTCTTGGGTATACTCACAGAAATAGGATCAATATTAATATTTAGGGATGTTCTAAAGCTCATTTGTCAGGACAGAGACATTTTGTAGAGGTGCAGCATGTTAGCAAAATTGAGAAGGCTCACTGGAAAAATGAACTAAGATTTGAATCCCTGTAAGCCTTTGATTAATACTAGGAGTAATTTAGTGAATGGAAAGATATAGCTGGAAATTGAGTTTACCTGTTTATAAGTGAAATTAAGAGGGAAATGCCAGAGATGTTGGTTTTTGAAGGTAAAGCTAAGTTCAGAAACAAACAAACTGACATCATGGTAGCTTCACAAAATAGAAGCCATATTTTATTTTACTCCAGGCTTCATGGCAGTGGTTTGAGTATGCTCGGGCCTCTTGGTTGTTCAGGGAAATGTGCTCTTTGGGGCTCTGCTGTGTATTGTGAGTTCATGATTCCCAAGATCAGCCAGGGCATGAATGTGTAACCGACAGATTGTGGAAAAGGGAAGAGTCGAAGATAGTCCCTGAGGATTTTCTGGGCCAGCCCTGGAAGTGGCACACATCATCTCTGGGCACATTTTATTGGCTACCTTGCTATCCCTAACTGTGCACTTCATGGGAAGTGTGGTCTCTAAGTGTTTGCTAAGGAACACAGAATTTATTTGATATGTTACTTTTTCTCTGCCTGATAGGGTAATTTGATGTCCTTTTGGTTTAGTGGAAAATTCAGATTATATTCCTGTTAATGAATTAAATTTTTTTTCTGAATAGCTTTTTTGTTTGATAGGAATTTGTTGTCTAATTTGAAAGTAATTTTATAATTGAAAGGATGGCTAGAGGACTTTATTCCCGCTATCTCATTTTGTAAATGAGATTAGTGGTGGCAGTAGAACTGGAATCTGACTTGTTTTATCTACTGTGGTACATTTTCTGCTCAGGTACATACTCCCCTGTGATAGCTAGTATCTGGTGTTTTATATAACTTTTCTCAAAAGCCAGAGGCTTTTTCTTGATTTCACATTCTGTATGTGATTAAAGACTGTCAAACTTCTTTAATTTTATATATACTTGTAAGTAAAATAAATACAGTTTAAGGTTGCATTTAAATGTGAGATGATACATTAAGCAGTTTTTGTGATTCTTTCAATATTTCATATTGTAAACTTTTGTGGTAACTGCTATGACCATGAGAAAATCTCTCTATAGACATTTTCTGGGTTTTACAGAACCTTGGTTTGTAAATATCCTTTCTAGATATATGTCTGGTACACACTACTTAGACTACCAAGTATATGAAGGTCTTTTAGTTTACTTTTCTCTTTTCATCACTTGACATTTGAAATGTTTTTCTGAAATCCACCTTCAGAAAGTTCCTCTTTTGAGCTGAAGTCTGTCAGTTGATAAGTACAGGGCTACTGGGGAGCAGGAAAGGGCTAATAGCATGGTGCTTGGTGTGGACGCACTGCACCTTAGTCCTCGACAGAGGGGCTTGATTTATCATGCCTTAGTAAACAGTAGTGTTCTGTTAACATTTATCATGCCTTAGTATCATAGTGTTCTGTTGCTATTACTTCTTAGGTAACCAAAAAGTATCCTAGAATCACAGTGCATGTTGAGCTAGGATAACGTTGGGAAGAACATTAGTCTCTTTTACGTGGAACTGATACATTGACAAGAAAAAAAACTACAAAGAACAAAAAACAATTGCTTTCTTTAGAGACACAGATATTTATTATCTAACAACAATAAATACCAGACGTCCTTATTTTAATTATTCTCCTGTCAGTTTAATTTGACTAACAGTTTTTGAGGACCCTTGTACCAGATCCTGATACATTATTCTATATAAACCTAGGTGGATGTGTACACTTTACAAACGAGAAAATCAGAGTGCAATAAAATAAACTTATTTTAATTCACACTGCTAGCAGGAGATTGAATTGGCTTTTAAATCTACGACAGCCTCTTTTCAAGTCTCTGCTTTTCTTTTATGCCATTATCTTATTTTACTTGGAGGGCGGCAAGAGCCAGGAAGGTAAAGAGGCTGCAGTGTCATTGTTGGTGTGAAATGAATAGGGTTCAAGTTCAGTGTTAGCAGTGAGACTGGAGGGAAAAGCGCATATTTTTAGAAGATAATTTTATTAAGTATAGGGGAAGTGGAATGGTCTAGGAAAGCCTTTAGGGTTCTGGTTTGGCCGGCTGGATGAATGGGAATGTTATTCATTAAGAGAAGAAGACAGACAAGTGGAATGGGTTTTAGATATGATCACTGGAAGTTGTGGTGGGGGCGTATCCAGGTAGATCCACCAGGAGCTGACTTGATAGGACTAGAAAACTCAGTATAAAAGTCTAATTTATAGTTACAACTTTGGACTCTTAAGTTTATAAATTGTAGTTGAATTTATAGACATGGATAAATTCAGTTGTCCAAGGAGAGAGTAGAGTGAGAAGGCAGCCAGAGACTAGGAACCTTAACTAAAGGAGATACAGTGAACTGCTTAGGGGAATAGGTCCCTCAAGACTAGGGTGAGAGGACAGACCCCTCTTCCAGAAGGAATTATGGACATTTTTGCTGAGTGTCTGCTATTGTCATGTCATGTGGTGAGAAAGGGGTGGGAGTGAAAGAGGGAAATGTTTTGGAATTGATTGGAAATTGAAGATTTAGGAGTGACTCTGAGGGGAATGAGGATGGGAACTTAATCAAGGCCATTTAGAGGTTATTGTTATGTCATATTTGATTACCTACTAATAATAATTTTTACCTGATAAATAAATATAATTGTTTCTGTCTAGCCATAGGAATGAACAAGGCAGAAAGTTACATTGATTCATGGTTACGTTTTTCTCATTAGCTGCAGCAGGATGACAGTGGGAAAAGTAGGGCAAGATATTCAGCTTGATATATACCATTATGGCCATTTTGGTTAAAATAAAAATATATACTTACGTATCTGTTGGTAAACAGTTGATCTGTAACGAGTAATAAAATTAATAGTACAAATTTCATCACTTGTGGTTTGTCCTAGAAGCCAAACACACCCTGATTCTGACATACCGTATCAGTTCGACAGGCCTGCCATAAAAAAATACCACAGACTGGGTGACTTAACCAGCAGAATTTGATTTTCTTAAAGTTCTGGAGACCTGATGTTTGAGATCAAGGTATCAGCAGGTTTGATTTCTTCTGGGTCAGTCTCCATGGCATGCAAATGGCTCTCTTTCCACATGCTGTCCGCATGGCCTTCCTCTCTGTGTGCAAACATCTCTGGTGTCACTCTATGTGTTTTAATCTCCTTAGACCGCCAGTCAACGTTGGATTAGGGCATACCTTTATGGCTTCATTTGAACTGAAGCATCTCTCTAAATGCAGTCATATTTTGAGATGCTAGAGGTCGGGGTGACAGTGCAGTCCGTAGCAGATAGTATTTCATTTGTGTACTCTAGCTAGGAAACAAGCTACAAATGTTATTTTGGGAGGTAGGATGAGTAGGGATTTGAGGAATGGTGGGGCGAGCTGAAAGCTGAGATGGGGGCGGGCCTCAGAATTCTCTTCATTGGCAGAATATCTAGTCACCTGGTAACTGTCCTTTTAATGGAGATAAGATTTAAGAGGTAGACTGTGCTATCAGACGGATCTGGGATTATATGTTTCCTCTGATAGTCCAAGCTTTATAATCTTGGAAAAAAGTATACAACCTGTTTGAATTTCAGCATTCTCACTTTTAACAGAGGGACAATACTAGCTATTTCCTGGATTGTTTTGAAAATTAAATGAATTATGTTTATAGAAAGCATTCTTTATTTTGTTTGGCACATAACCATTAACAAATGTTTGTTCCCATCCAGAATTAATTAATTAATTAATTGTCATCAGAATTAATCTGTAATATTGTGCTACATTCTAAAATTTATTTTCATTTTAGGTAAAAACTCAGCCACACTAATTTGCTCAACATACACTCTTTAGTGCTAAAGTAAAAAACCCTGCTTAGACAGAAAAAAAATCCAAATTAGCAAAATTGCATTTAGGTTTTACTGTTGGTAGAATAATGCATGTATTATACCTGTCAACCCAAAAGAAAGAGGGTTAGGCTCAAAATATAATTTAAAGAGTTTAGGCTGGCATGGTGGCTCATGTCTGTAATCCTAGCACTTTGGGAGGCCGAGATGAGTGGATCCCTTGAGCTCAGGAGTTTGAGACCAGGCTGAACAAGAGGGAGACCGTGTCTCTACTAAAAATAGAAAAACCAGCTGGGTGTTGTGACATCTACCTGTAGTCCCAGCTACTCAGGAGGCTTAAGCAAGAGGATCACTCAAGCCCAAGCCTCAGGGTGACTAAGTGAGACTGTCTCAAAAAAAAAAAAAAAAAAAAAAAAGAATTAAAGAGTTTACTTGGTTCTTGGCTTCACTGTTGTTGGCACATATGAAGACTACTGATTTAGACATCGATTTTATATCCTGAGACATTATTACATTTCTTGATCATCTCTAGGAGCCTTGTGGTTGAATCCCAGGGTTTTTCTAAGATCCTATCATGAGCAAAAAGTGAAAGTTTGACCTCCTGCGTCCCCATCTGGATGTTTTGCTGTCCTTCTCTTGCCTGATGGCATTTGCTAGAACTTCCAGCACTATGTTGAATACTATTGGTGAAAGTGGACATCTTTGTTTAACTCCAGTCCTGAGTGGAAATGCTTTCAGTTTTCCTGTATTCAGTATGATAACTAGCTGTGGGTTTGTTGTAGATGGCTTCAATCAGCTTAAGAAAAGTGCCACTTATGCCTATTTTCTTGAGTGTTCTTATCAGAATACCTTCTCAATAGCTTCAAAGAATATGAAATACCTTGTAACGTACTTAATAAAGGAAGTAAAGGCTCTCTGCAGAGAGAACTATGAAACTCTGAGAAAAGAAATAGCAGAAACCATTAACAAATGGAAAAACATACTATGCTTATGGGTGGGAGAAATTAGTATCGTTAAAATGCCTATGCTACCCAAATTGATCTACAAATTTAATGCACTTCCCATTAAAACCACACCATCATACTTGGAAGAACTTTAAAAAATAGTTCTTCAATTTATATGAAACCAGAAAAAATCCTGAGTAACCAAAAGAATTCTACTAAATAAAAACAAATCTAGAGGCATCATGTTACCAGACTTCAGGTTATATTACAAGTCTGTAGTGATCAAAACAACATGGTACTAGCATAAAAATATCTGAAGACACGTATCTGTGGAACAAAATTGAGCAACCTACAGGTAAAACCAGCCTTGTGTCACCAGCTAATCTTTGACAACCCAAGCAAAAGTATGCACTGGGGGAAAGTATTCCTATTTAATAAATGGAGAACTGGATAGCCACATGTAAAAGACTGAAACTGGACCCACACCTCTCACCACTTACAAAAAATTAATTCACACTGGGTAAAATATTTACATCTAAGGCATGAAATGTTAAAAACCTTAGGGGAAAATGTGGGGAAAACTCTTAATATCAGCCATAGAAAGGAATTCATGAAGAAGACCCCATTGGGAACTGCAGGAACAACAAAAATAAGGAAATGGGACCTGATCAAGTTAAAAGACTTCTGCACAGCTAGGGATACAGTCAACAAAGAAAATAGATACTAGGGGTCAGGTGCTCATGCCTATAATCTTAGCACTCTAGGAGGCTGAGGTGGGTGGATAGCCTGAGCAAGAACCAGACCCCATCTCTAAAAGAAAAATAGTCAGGTGTTGTGGTGGGTGCCTGTTGTCCCAGCTACTCAGGAGGCTGGGGCAAGAGAATGGCTTGAGCCCAAGAGTTTGAGGTTGCTGTGAGCTATGACGCCATGGCACTCAACCCCAGGGCCACCGAGTGAGACTCTGTCTCAAAAAAAAATAGCCTTCAGAATGGGAGAAAATATTCACATGTTACAAATTAGAGAAAGGATTAGTGATCAGAATATACAGAGAATTCAAGGAAATCAACAAGAGCAAATAACCTCATCAATCAGTGGGCAAGTGACATGAACAGAATTTTTTCCCAAGAAGACAAATGCCAGTGAACATACTCATTATGAAAAAATGTCCACCATCCCTAATCATCAGAGAAAGGCAAATCAAAACCACCTTGAGATACCACCTAACACCAGTGAGGATAGCTCACATCTGTGAGCATGGAGAGGGGAACACTGAAGCACTGTTGGTGGGATTGCAAAATAGGACAGCCTTTTTGGAAAGAATTATGGAGAATCCTCAAAGAACTGAAAATAGAACTCCCATTTGACCCCTCAATCCCATTACTAGTTATACACAGAGGTAGAAAAATCATTTTACCATAAGGACATTTACACTCAAAAGTTTATAGCAGCTCAATTCACAGGCACCAAGATGTAGAAACAACCTAAATGTCCATCAGCCTATGAGTGGATTAATAAACTGTGGTATATATACACCAAGGAGGACTATTAAGCCATAAAGATGGGTACTTTGCTTTTTTATTTACCTGGATAGAGAAAACATTTTCCTAGGGAAAGTATCTCAAGAATGGAGAAGCATTATACCCCATGATTGCATTAATGTACACAGCTATGATTTAATAAAAAAAGAAAAAAAAAAAAAGAATGGAGAAGCAAGCATCCCATGTACTCAGTACTAATCTGAAAATAGTAGACCAACAGCTGGAAGCCACACAAGAAAAAACACAATTAAACTCAAGAAGGGTGGAAGAAGAGGCTCAATTAGTTTCCACGTATCAGGTACAATGTAGATGACACACTTCCCGGGTGAAGAACTCAACTGCAACTCAGACTTTGAACTTTACCTTATAATGTATGTACCCTCATATTAACCCATAAATTAAAAAAAAAATTTACTTGAGCCAAAGTGAGGACAGCTGCCCTGAAGACTCAGACACAATCTAGAATATGAACTCTGTTCTTGCAGGTTTTTAAAGGCATAAAAGGGGGACAGCAAATGGGCTGATAACAAAGTTGTTTGTGAATAATTCTCATTGATTTTCAGAAATAAGATTGGTTAGTGATCAGTGATAGATTTTTAAACTGTAGGGTTTGGATCTGGGCTGGCATTATTAGGTTAATATCTATTTACTTAAATAACAGGCAGATTCAAAAGATGAATACATAGCTTAGAGTCAGAAGTAGGATATGATTGATGCGTCATTTTAATGACTCTCTGGGAAGGACTCACCTTCCTCATACTTTATAAAGCTACGGTTTATATATACATTTAATTTCAGTGTACAATTCAGGTATTTGAAAATTGGTTTTGGCAGGGTGGCCAATGAATCTATTGTAGAGCTGATTTTATATTAACATTTTGCTGATCTGGTGATTCAAACTTATTTTAAAGTTCTGGTGCTACTCCTAGAAATAGTTATATAAGCAATTTTTAAAAACTGAAATAGTTTACATACAATAAAACTAACCTTTTTAAACTGAACAGTGGTTTTTAGTATATTCACAAGGTTTTGCATCTATTATTGTCTAATTCAGGAACATTTTATCATCCCCAAAAGAAACCCTCTCCCCATTAACAGTCATTTCATATTCTCTGTTCTTCCAAAATCCCCGGTCCCTAGCAACCACTGATTGACTTTTGTGTCTCTGTGGATTTGCCTGTTTCTTAGTATTTGATTTCTTTTATAACTGAATCACAGTCTATTGTATGGATATACCATAGTTTTTTAACTGTTCATTATTTGATGGAAATTTAGGTTGTTTCCACTTTTTGGCTATTGTGAAAAATACTGCTACTATCATTTACCTACAAGTCTGTGTGTGAACATAATGCTTTTAGTACTCTTGGATATATATCTAGGGGCACAGTCGCTGAGTTCTATGTTAAACAATTTTCTAAAAAAGCACTAAAAGGCCGGAAACAAAATTGAGACATCTGAGATGTGAAATTATAATGAAACCTCTGTCTTACCTTGTTTAACTTATTTGTGGTTTTTGATGGGGAGTTGGACTGGATTTATATTGCTTAAATATTATAAGAATAAGTAAAAATAATCAGAAGCCTTTAAGTAGGTTTTCCCTGTATGTGTTCTTATAGGAGAACCAGGAGAAAAATAACAAATTACATAAAAGCAATGTACAGACTTCTCTATTACCGGCAGCTGGTTGTGTAAATAATTCTAATTGGATTTCATCCAAGGCAAAGGCAGAAGGGGAAGGCATTGTTTGATGGAATAGGGCAGTAGGTTGAAAATTTTCACCTTGGGGATTATTCACTGAAAATAGCGGATGTCCTTTTTATCAAGTTGAAACATAACTTGTTTGTTTAAACATCCTTTTAGCTACATGTGACCAAAAATGCTTTTCGTGCTTTGGGCCAGCTGTCCTTGAACTTTCTCTGTATTACAGCATAACATATCTATGTTTAGATATGTGTAGATATGTAAACACTTACCATTGTGTTACAGCCACCTGCAGAATTCAGTACAATAACATGCCGTGCAGGTCTGTATGTTAGGAGCGGTAGCCTATGCCATGTAGCCTGGGAGTGTGTAGAACACTGTGCCACCTGGATTTGGGTTGGTCTGTTCTGATGTTTGCACAGTGAAATCACCTAATGATACATTTCTCAGGATGTATCTCCATCATCAAAGAGACAGATTTGCCTGTATTGAAGAAGTAATGACTTATGCTAACTGGAGGAAAAATTCATAGTGTAGGGTAAATTGAAGGCTTCTACTTTTGTTGCTGTATGATTATACATATATGGGTTTGTGTATACATCTTGGAAATAAATGTAACCCTTTGTGAGTTATAACTTGCCTGCAGCAGGGATTGAGGTTGATAATGTAGGTGAGGGTGAAAAGAAGCAGGATCTTAAAAGTCGTGTTAATGATTTTTCCCTTTATCTAGGCTTTAAACAGGTGAGTGATGTGGTCATAGTTACATATTAAAAAGGCAAACTGTCCGTAGTGTGAGAATGAATGAAAAGAGGGAAAGAATGGATGGGGAAGACCAAGAGGCACTTGGAGTTGACAACACTTAAGAGGATCTGGTTTGGAAGGAAGATTGTGAGTTCATTGTCGGACGTGCTGGTTCTGAGGTGTCTCTGATGGGGATATCAAGTGCACATTTGAATATATGTGACTCTAAGCTAGAAATGTGCAGTTTGGGAACAGCAGGACTAATTGAAACCAAGTGTAGATGAGCTTGAAGAGAACCTAGGACAAATAAAGATGGAGACTAAGAAGTCATGGTTAGAGAAATAGCAAAATGAGAAACCAGGAGATGATGTTGTCAAATGAATGAAAGGAAAACTTGTGTTAAGAGGGGGAAAATGATTAAAAGTGCTGAATGCCGCCAAGATTAAGACCGAAACAGTGTCCATTAGACTTAGTTAGTCTGGTAATCTTAATATGAATCGTTTTGGTATAGAAATAGGCCTAAGTTAGACTGAAGCAGCTTGAGAAGTATTGGGTGAAGGTGTTGAGGAAATGTAGCCAGCTACTTGGAGAAAGTTAGCTGTGAAGGGGAGAGGGGAGGGTTAATGTAGGGGAAAGAGGGTGTTTCCATATTCAAAGTAAGCATCTAGTAGAGAACATAAAGCGGAACACTCAGTGCATCGAATGGAGAATTCCCATCTAGTATGGCCTGGTACAATGACCGTCTGTCCCTGGTTATTCTTTGGCGTTCGCGTTTCTAGTGCAGTGCTAGCCTCATAGTAGGATCTGTCAAACTTCTGTTGAACTAGGTGATGGTCAATTTGAAGTTTTTTAGTATGCCATTTTTATTAATGTAGTGTTTGTTCTTAGTAATTTTCTTTGTTGTTTTTTCAGGACTGCAAGAATATGTGGAAGCTGTCTCTTTTCAGTACTTCATCAAAACACGATCATTAATCAGTATGGATGAAATTAATAAGCAATTGATATTTACAACTGAAGACAATGGGAAAGAAAATAAGACTGTGAGAATTTAAAATCACATTTCATATTGTATAATTTATGTAATATTATAATCATTGGAGATTTATTTACTGTTTTGTAATGCTAAAAAGATTGACATGGGAATATTTTTTCTAAAGTGTGGTTTCATAGATTCTAGGAAAATAGTCTTTTTAAATATTTCAGTTAGTGGATAGAACAAGAATAATCAGAGTAGGTAATGCTCTTTACCTTTAGCACTACTGAATGATTACTGTTAACTGCTCTTTTGGTTTTACTGTGTACTTCTTGTGTGCCTTTTATAAGTACCATCTCATTTAATCAGGTAATCTTTTTATTAACCTCATGGGGTGAGAATTATTATCCCTGTTTTATAAAGAAACAGGCTTTCAGCAAGTTTGAGTAACTTGCCAGAAACCACACAACTAAGAAGGTGGCAGAGCTAAGATTTGAAACAGGTACTGCTTGAATCCAAATCTGTGCCCTCACCCACTCTGCTGGTGCTTCTCAAAGTGTTCCACAGGGATCCCTCACATCGGGCACCTGCTTCAGAGGTGGATGTCGGAGGATTTGGATTACAGGTTTTCAGTTAGGCGGTAGATAGCATTTGACACGTACGTGCTCAGGAGTTCATTGTGGTAAAGTGGTTGTTGGGTAGTGAGAGCTGGTCTGTTAATCACTTACTCAATTCATGATGCTTGTGTCTCAAATTTATGTTGCTTTTCTGAATTTAGAGAAACTTCTGCAGTTTGACTTTAAAGCAAATACTATTTTTTTCCTGCTGAGTTTCATGATTAACATTCAGGCGATGAGATGAGCTATGTTGAGTATTTGATACCAGTACACTTAAAGATAAAATTAAATAATTTTTTTCCTTTTCAACTTTTTGTCTTTTTTCCTTTTTTAAAATTATTTTTTAAAACACCACTCACAGATTCAGAATAGGTAGGCAGGGGGTGGAAGACGCTATAGAAATAGTATTTTCTTAAATGTTAACTAAAATGCTAACATTACAAAATAAGACTAATTTGGCACAACAAGCATAACTTACTTTATGGAAGCCGTATATTTTCTCAACTTTTTAAGTTATGTGAAATTTATTAAGTAGGAAATTCATTTTGAGAAGTAAAACTCCTTCATGTTTTTGATTCATCTAGTGTAGATTGAGTTATAGAAAGAAATAAAATGAAGCCTACCTGACCCTGCTTCTTAAATAATGTCAAGGAAGTGACCACATCTTCCTTCCAAGTTTCCTCTACGTCGAAATGGAAATATTGGGAAAGAGGCCAGAGAACTGAGAGTAAATGGACTGTTTTCAGGATTTATATACTAAATTATTCTAAGATTATGGTGCTGTGATATCTGTAAACCCATATCAGATTAAAACCACACACAGACGTAGTTTTTCCTAAAGATTCTTGATGTTTGGTGCTGAAAATTCTGGGAATTCGGTAGGGAAAGGTATTTTATCTGACTAGCCTGTTGAGAATATGTCAAAACCATTTAATTCTTAAAACCCTTTTTATTATGGAGAAATCAAACCCAGAAAAACAGAATAGAAACACATATTGCCAGTAACTAGCCATGTTACCTGTGATGATTCGTAGACCTCATTTTATATGCTCTGTGTTGAGGGCATTGGACCAGGTGATCTCTGACAAGTCCAGACAGTATTAGGATTCATATGTTGGATGCACAGCAACCAGAGTGATCCTAATAAAACTATCTCCCTAGTCTTATCCTGTACTACTACTTAACTTTACTCAGAATACCTCTTTAGTTCCTCAAAAACATAACACGGTTCCTACTGAACACTTTTGCAATTCCCCCTACCCAAGTGTCCTGTAATGCAACTTTGTCTGGTCTTTTAAACATATAATCTGTTAAAAACAATGTAGACATTGTCTCTACTAGAAAGAAGCCAATAGAGAGAAATTGATGTGGCGAGAGATTCATATGATAGTTGTGACGATAGCAGCTAACATTCATTCAGTGTTTACTTTGTGTCAGACATTATGCCAAGAACCTGGTAAACGTTATCTCATGTAATCCTTAAACCTCTGAGGTAGGTACTGTTACCCCATTTTACAGATGAGGAAACTGAGGTTTAGAAAGATGAAATAACTTGCCCAAGGGCATACAACTTATGAAGCAAGGTCCTGGAAGAGGTGGGAGGAGATTGGGTCAAGGTCATTTGGAAGAGTTAACCTCACACAAGAGGAGGGTCATCCGAGACTAGAAGATAGAGGGTAAAGATGTTTGTGGATATAAATAAGGGGGTTTTTGGTAGGGATAAAGGTAATTGAGAGATTGTTGTAGGTGATCTGGCAAATGACCAGGTTAGTGAAAGTAGGCAAGATTGTCTACTGAAAATGAAGATTGAGTAGAGGACTGAGGAGAGTGTGTGAAGAGATTGTAGAAGAGCCATCTAAGAATATTTAAAAAGATTGGTGGGGGGGGGAGCGCCTGTGGCTCAAAGGAGTAGGGCACTGCCCCATATGCCGGAGGTGGCAGGTTCAAACCCAGCCCTGGCCAAAAACTGCAAAAAAAAAAAAAGGGTAGTGAAAAAGATTGGTGGGTAATTTGTAGCAGTTCAAGCTGTGTAGTGGTGATTAATGAATAAAGGACTAATGAGTAGATCTTAGTATTAATTCAGGATTCTGTTGGCGTAGTAGGAAAAATAGGAGATATAATAAACTGTAATGGTCAGCAGTGATGAGTAGGGAGAAGGGTAAGAGACCAGAAAGGAACTAAAAGACTTAGGATCACAAACTTGGAGAGCCTTGGGATTGTCGTGCGAGCAAGTCATTAAGACTTGTTTAAGAAAGTTTTTATCTTGTATGTCAAGTGAAGCTAGAAATGGTTTTAAGATCATACAGTATTAGATTTCAAAAGTATCTTGAAGTCTGGCTCAATTCCTGTAGATTAGTGGCTAGGCCGCCAGCCACATACCCCGGAGCTGTTGGGTTCAAATCCAGCCTGAGCCTTCCAAACAACAATGACAACTACAACCAAAAAATAAAAATAGCCAGGCGTTGTGGCGGGCACCTGTAGTCCCAACTACTTGGGAGGCTGAGGCAAGAGAATCACTGAAGCCCAAGAATTTGAGGTTGCTGTGAGCTGTGACTCCACAGCACTAACAAGGGCGACAGTGAGACTCTGTCTGAAAAAAAAAAAAAAAGTATCTTGAAGTCACTCCTCTTGTAATATCTCAAATGGTTATTAAGCAAAACAGGTTGTTGATTTAGAGAAAGTATGAATCTGCTTTTGATTGTGTACTTTATGATAAATGTGATTCATGTCATTTCACTCTTTTTCACAGTGCATTTCCTTTGTGTGTGTGTTCTTTTTCTTTTTTACCAGCCCTCTTCTGATACACAGGATAAGCAGTTTGGCACTTGGAGCCTGAAGGTCACACCTGTGGATTACCTTCTGGGAGTGGCTGATTTAACTGGAGAATTGATGCGGATGTGTATTAACAGTGTGGGGAATGGGGACATCGACACCCCCTTTGAAGTGAGCCAGTTTTTACGGCAGGTTTATGATGGATTTTCATTCATTGGCAACACTGGACCATATGAGGTTTCTAAAAAGCTATATACCTTGAAACAGAGTCTGGCCAAAGTGGAGAATGCTTGTTATGCTTTAAAAGTCAGAGGTTCAGAAATTCCAAAGCATATGCTGGCAGATGTGTTTTCAGTTAAAACAGAAATGATTGATCAAGAAGAGGGCATTTCTTAAAATAACATTACTCGGTTATTCTTCTGAGAACTCCTAAGAGAGACCAATTTATAAGACTGTTGTTTAGTATGTCATTTGACTTTATTGTGGCTTTTACACAGAATCATTTTCAGCTGTACTTGTTTTAAATTGTATGCAAGCTATACATAAAATTATCCAAGTGAATCATTTCTTGTATCTTACTCATGAAAGTTTGCATACAAGTGTTTGCCTACTTACCTATTTGAATTTTTTGTTGGTTAACCTTCATCATTTATCTTTGTAATGTGAACATACTACATATTTCAGAGTGCACTTTTCTGCCATAGCTATTAATTTACTTTTTGTGAATTTTGGAGTGGTAATTTTTAGCGTAAGCCACTTATAATTTAAGTTGATTTTATTATATAGAGAAAAGATTTTTTAGTTACATTTCTGGACTTTTGCTTCCAGTTTAAATTTCTTGTTACTATTGTGCCAAGCTTCCAAAATAGGCTTATTCTATGGAATAAGAATTAAAAATTAATAAGCTGTCAATATACTTTAAGTATAAGTTTATGAGGTATGACAGTGAAAATTCATGTTATATTTTGGCCAATTTTAGGTCATTTTAAATTTATATGAAACAACCTTCCAGAAAAATTGACAGATACCCAGATGGTTACTTTCTTCTTTGTTTTTTTGTTTTTGTCCTTTGTCAGAGAAGTTCTGTTAGAGAATCAGAACTAACATTGTAATATTTTCACTGGTAAAGTTGAACTGAATTATATACTTGTATATAACTGAAAAGCTTTTAGTAGTGATTATTTAGCAATTTTTTTTGTTGTTGTTAGGCATGTTTAGAGGCTTTCCTATTCTAGCATCTATCACAAATTACATTTAAGTGATGAAGTTTTAAAGTATTAAGTTAATACAAATCTTTATAGGTGTCCCATTGTGGTAATTAATAAATGAAAGTTGCCAAAGAAAAATTATAATGTACAATTCAGCAATAAGATAATTGTCAACACAATTGAGAACAACATGTTAGTAATATTTAGAATTGGAATTTGACTAATGAAATTAGCTGTAAATTATTATTTTGATGTGAAATGATGTGAGTATAACACCGCTGGCTGGCAACCACTTTCCCATTGGTTTTGTGAGTTTTGAGAATCTGGATACTAGATTTCATTTTTGGAAAGATTAGCTCTGTTCATAAGAGCTGATTCTTTGCAAGTGTAATTTTCCAAAAAATATCACCTCAAGGACAATAAACATATACATGCCTAATAAATTATGTTTGAGTATGATGATTTTTTTTATTTTCCTGTTCTAGGTACTCTGCTGAAATATAGTCATTCTCAATACATATTTTTTGTTCCTTCTGCCACTTAATTTATAATGTTCTAAGTAAAAAAAAAAAAGTATTGCTGACCATTTTCTAGATGTTTGACCCTTCCTGATCCTGTGCCGATGTCCAACATGACTTTCTGTCCCACTCTGACGGAGGAAGACTTCTGACACATTTTTTTGGTTGCCTTTTTTCCACAAAGTGGGACCTATGAATTTTTTGCCTGGGTGATATAGAAAATGGTTATATGTTTTCTCAACGTTCCCTGTTACGGCAAGACAAGCCAGAAAGTCTTATTTGTCCTGATTGATTTGGCACAAATTTTTCAAGTACATACAAGTGGTTCAAGCCGTCACATCTTCATTGATAGCTTCTACATAAGCTCTCAAATTTGTTGTGAATTGCATAAAATAATACATATAAAAGGAACAGTTATGGCTTCTAGGAATAATTTTCCAAGTGATCTGAAAATCTTCAGGACAGTGCTAGGGGCTGGGCAGCAAGAGGGTACAAGCTGTGAAATCGCTTGCAGCTTGCAGCAGCCGCAGACCGGCCAGCCAGTGTGTGTGGGCGGCGGTGACCTGGGATCAGGCCAGTGAGCAGCGGGGGAGGAGCAGCGGCTGCCGTGGGTGCCGCTGGCTGAGCAGGCAGAGCATGAACTTCTCTCCACTGAAGATCACAATCTCTCTCTGGCCCACGAGAATGTGACTGGTGTGAGGGGATTGGATGGAGGGTCACTAGCAGCAGTAAGCAGAAAACCATGACTGATAGAAATGAAAAGAAATTGGAGAAAGTTTTCTGGGAGTAGATTGACAAGGAGCTGGAGATAGTGTGCAATGAAGTTCCTCGTTAAGAACTACAGTGGTTTTCAGTGTAAGACCAAGATATGTTACCTGAAAATGAAAGGCAATTACCGCTCCCTGGCAGAGGTGTCTTCTGAGGAGAAGAAAAACAGTGTGGTCTGAGCTTCTGAAGCTGCCTACATGGAAGCCTTTGAATTCAGCAAAGAGCAAAAGTACCGGCCTACCCCATCAGGCTGGGCCTGGCCCTCACTTTCCCATGTTCTGTGAGATCCAGGATCTGAGCTTAGGAGCCTTCCATGGGGCCCTAGCTGAGCTGGACATGGTAAACAAGGGTTCCTGTAAGGTGGTGATTTTCAGCTGGTGTGCTGTGAGAGGATCTTGGGTATGCCGTGAAAATTTTTAAAGGTCATTTATTCATTAAATTATTTTGGGAAGAAGTTCAGAGCTCAATAAGTATGCTCTGTCTTTTTCATCAGCGTAATTTAAATATGCTGAGGAAGTTCAGCTGTAGGTTTAAGTGTGCTATCAGATAAAAAAAGATTGAAAAACACTGCTATAGGGACTCCACACTCATACAGTTGCTACGAGGCAACCCCACCCTCCGGATAAGCAACAGCTGGATGAAGAAGCTGGAGAAGGCAACTGAAGCTCCTTCGGATCCCTCACCCTTCTTTCACCCAACACCCATCATTACCAATTCTTCCTTGCCACAATCACTAAATATCCAGTGCTAAATAAACCTGTCTGTATTGGCAGCACAGCTTCTCAGATCTGCTCTCCTGTCCCTTGGAAAGCAGTTTCATAAATCTTCATGAGGTTTGCTTTGAGCCCACAGGAGCTTCCATTTTGAGCTGTGTAGAGAAGTGCATTCTGAGTAAAACATTTTACTGTGCCTGTTAATCTAGGGAAGTCCAAGTGAAAATAATGGGAAAGATTAGGGGAATAGCCAGGACTGCAGTTGATATTTAAAAGATGCACTGGACACAGGCTGGTTAAGTGCTGTGTCACGCAGTCAGTCTTGTGCATGCAAAGATGTGTTCGCCCCTCCCACCTATCTTTTCAGCTGATGGGAAGCTGGTACAGAGAGAACTTGCTTCTTCCTATCAGCTTTGTAATTAATACATTGTTTAAGCTGAGGTTTCAGTAGCACCTTGTTTTGGCTCTTTAAATTATCATGTGCACAGATCTTTTCAGTGCAATGAATCTGAAGTTTTGATACTTGTAACTTTTTTTTTTTTGGATTGGGTTTAAGAACCATGTATTTAACTTTTGTAACTCTGGCTGTTGTCCTTGTGTATCCTGGCAGGACCCATGTCAGTCCTGATGGGTAATTAGTGAAATGCCAGACTTCTAAAATATTTTGGAATTCAGTGGGTAAATAAATGCTGCTTTGGAGGTATTTAAAAAAAAAAACAAACCCTCAGGAATATGAATTATGTACCTATCAGTGTCATATGACAATGATATTCCTCTCATTCCATGATAAGAGTTTAGTGACAATGCTGAGTATATTCTTCGGTCCACACACACAGTTGATCACAGGTTACAGGAGGAAACATGTTCAGTTTAAAAAACCAACAGTTACTTTAGAATATACAAAGTTTATGGGAGGAGTAGACAAGCTGATTAGTACTGTGGATATTACAGATTTATACAGAGATTCTGCAAATGGTGGAAAAAATTCTTCTTCTGGCTGATGGAAATTGCAGTTGTGAACAGCTTATGTCCTTTACTCTTTAGAAAAGGAGAGTGGAGAAGTGCGGCACGCGAGAAACCGCATCACTCAGCTTGGGAGCAATGTGAGGAAGAGAAACTCAAAGAAGGGAAGCCCGCCTTGTCACACTGAGGAAAGGCGAATAGGGAAGATGCATTTTATAATGTAAAATGAAAAACAAATTACCAAAGAGTGCATGATTTGCAGCAGAGAAATGAGAACAGTGGGAGGAGAGAAACCACTGTCTACAGTGAGACGTGCAAGAGGAAGCCTGGACTCATCATCCCGGAGATGCTTCAAGAGGCATCACACGCAATAAATTATGGACAAAGTTCAAAAAAACACTATTTTATGTGCCCTGTAATAGATAATAAAATCAAGTGAGTTCATTTTTATGTTTTTCTCTTTTAAAACTGTAAGATAATTACAAGTAATCCACCAATCTCTTTCCTATCCAGAATAAATAGGATATTTATTTATCCTATTGGATAAATGGGTGTGAGTGGCAGAAAAGTTGGATTGGAAAGGGTTTTTAAACTGAAACCTTTTGAACAAATTATTACGATAGTGAAGACACAGAATGGGTTTCCAGGTTAGTAACTCAGGAGCTCAGTCCTCTATTTCTGCTGTCATCATACTTTCTTTAAATCCACTACTCTTGTGATGGCAGGATTATTGCTGTATTTCCAGGTACCAAAAATATTTGATGCTGTTGAACAAAAGTAGATTTTCTTGGTCTTTTTTTTTTTAAGAGTAAAAAAGCTTCTCCATTAGTTCTCAAAAAAGATCTTGTTTAACATTTCATTGACCCAGAGTGGTTAACATGCCCATCTCTTCCAAACCTGGAAAGGAGAATATCCACCTTAATACATAAATTGAGAAGAGCAAACACAAAAAACTGAATCAGGGCTGTGCTGTTACTTGGGAAAATGACCATTAGGCAGATAGGCCGCAGGATCCACCACAGATGAGCTTGCGCTGTGCTTGTCACACTAACGCACTGGGTGTTACACTCGGACAGCACAGGCTCTAACCATTCTGATGGTTTTTAAGTTCTTGCTACAGTGGCATCTGTGTAATGTTTTTCATCTTCAGTGTAAAAAAACTGGTTTTAGTTCACATGGCAAGTCGCAGACAAAATTCTGAAATGAAATTGTATTATTTCATAATTCCCTGCATGTCTTACATCAGTGGTTTTTAAAGTACATATTGATAGCCTGGGGCTTTTCGAAGATGCATCAAAGGAAGATGTTATTTAAGTGAGATACTGGCAGAATGAATTTTAAAGCTTGATCTAAACTTTTTATATTAAAGACTCATTTTAGTCCGGGTGCAGTGGCTAAGCCTGTAATCCTAACATGCAGGGAGGCCAAGGCAGGTGGATTGCCTGATCTCAAAGGTTCGAGCCCATCCTGAGCCAGAGCAGGACCTAATCTCTAAAAATAGGCAGGTGTTGTGGTGGCTCCTGTAGTCCCAGCTACTTGGGAGACTGAGGCAAGAGAATCGCTTAAGTCTAAGAGTTTGAGGTTGCTGTGAGCTGTGATGCCACAGCATTCTACCAAGGGCGACAAAGTGAAACTCTGTCTCAAATAATAGAGACTCAGTTCAGATTCAGAGGCACTAATAGATTGAAAGTAAAAGGATAGAAAAAGATTCATGCAGCCCAGATGCAGTGCTAACACCAGTAATCCCCACACTCTGGGAGCCTAAGACAGGAGAATTCCTTGTTGAGACCAAGCCTGAGCAAGAGTGAGACCCCAACTCTGCTAAAAATACAAAAACTAGTCAAGCATTGTGGTGAGTACCTGTAGTCCCAGCTGCTCAGGAGGCTGAGGCAAGAGGATCCCTAGAGCCCAAGATGCTGAGGTTGCTGTGAGCTAGTCTTACGCCATGACACTCTACCCAGGAAAAGAATCCATGCAACCAACAACCAAAAGAGTTACAGTAATACAGCAAAAACTGACCTTAAGAAAAAAAAAATCTTTTTTTGCTAGAGACATCATATGAGAAAAGGTAATTCATCAAGAATATATAACTATATATACACACATCTCTTAAAAACGGAACCCCAAAATACGTAAAACAAGATGTAACAGAATTGAAAGAGAAATACCCCATTCAACAGCAATATCCCACTTCCAATAGTGGATGGGACACCAAGACAGAAGAGCAGTAAGGAACTAGAGAACCTGAACAGTTCTCTATAGACCATTTGGGCCTAACAGACATGCACAGAACACTACAACAGAATACATGTTTTTCTCAAGTGCATGTAGAACATTCTTCATAAAATGACTCCATAAAAAAGACTGAACTAATACAAAATAGACTCTCTGACCACAATGGAGTGAAACTAAAAATAACAAGGAAATTAGGAAAATTCACTAATAGGTGGAAATTAAGCAACATATTCCTAACCAGTTTGTAAAGGTGAAATCACAGGGAAATTAGAAAATACTTCGAGACAAATGAAAACAAGAGATACAGTTTATGAGATGTAGTGAAGCAGTGCTCAGGAATTTATAGCGTTACGTGCCTATAATTACAGAGAAGATCTCAAAATGATAGCCTAAACTTCAATCTTAGGAAATTAGAGGAATAAACCACAAAGAAAAATAATAAAGATTTGAGCGGAAATGTGAAATACAGAATAGAAAAAGAAGAATGTTTACACAAAAGCCGATTCTTTGAAAAGATCAATAGAGTTAACAAAACTTTGACTAAACCAATTGAGGAAAAATTCAAATTACTAAAGTCAGGAGTGAAAGCGTGACTAATAATCATACAGAAATAAAAAAATTATAAGGGACTACTAAGAATAGGTACATGCTTGCCGGGCGCGGCGGCTCATGCCTGTAATACCAGCACTGTGGGAGACTGAGGAGGGAGAATTTCTTGAGCTCAGGAGTTCGTGCCTCGCCTGAGCAAGAGTGAGATCCCGACTCAGGAAAAAAAAGAAAAAACCCAGCTGGGCGCCGGGGCAAGCGCCTGGAATCCCAGCGGCTTCCGGAGGCTGAGGCAGCAGGATTCCCACAGCCCAAGTATGAGGTTGCGGTGAGCTACCACGCCCACTGCACTCTGCTCAGGGGCATAGGGTGGGACTGTGTCTCAGCAACAACAACAACAAAAAGAACAGGTACATGCTGACAAATTATGTATCCTAGATGAAACAGACATATTTCTAGAAACTTGCAAGCTACCAAAACTGACTCAAGAAGTTGAACATCTGAATAGATCTATAAGAGATTGAGTTACTAATCCAAAAACTTTAAATGAAGGAAAGCTTAGGACCAGATGGTGTCACTTTCGAATTTTATCAAATATTTAAAAAAGAATCAACAGTCCTGCTCAAATTCTTTTTAAAAACAGTCGGTAGGTGGGCGCTTGTAGCTCAGTGGTTTGAGCGCCGGCCCCATGTAGCAGGGATGGCAGAGTCAAACCTGGCCTGAGCCTGCTAAATAAATAAATAAATAAGCTAAAGAATTTAAAAATAGTAGGTAACACTTTCTAACTCATTCTGTAAAGTCAGTATTGCCCTCGTGCCAAAGACAGAGATACCATAAAAAAACCTACCAACCAGTATCCCTTAACAAAAATACTAAGCAAACCAAACCTAGCCACAAATTAAAAAAAAATAATAATAATACTTTGTCCACAAGAATTTCACTTCAGGAATGCAAGTTTAGTTCAACATATGAAAATCAATAAATAATGTATATGTGATGTGCGATGAGGTGTTTTATATATAATGTATCATAGTAGGAAGAGGAAAAATGTCATCTCAATAGTCACAAGTGAGTTAACAAAATCCACCCACTCTTTCATAATAACATACTCAGAAGGGAAGTTCCTCAGTTTGATACAGGGCATTTAAAAAGCTAAGATAGTTGTTAATGGAGAAAGGCTGAAAGCTTGCTTTCTGAGATGAGAAATAAGATGAGCATTCCCAATTTTATTCAACATTGTAATAGAGGTTGGCCAGGGCCGTTAGGCAAGAAAAGAAAGAAGGATCATAATGAAAAGTAAAACCATCTCTATTTGGTGATAATACACGTGAAAGATGTATAAGATCACTATGAAAGTTTCGAGGCAGAGGTGTTATGGTCCATTATTTCACCCCCAAGAAATGGAGTTGACAACATCCTTTGTGATTCACCCATGCATGTTTGCACTTCACTTGGTTTATGGGTGTTGCTGAGAGCACTTCATTTGTTTCTGTCCAAGCTGGTTTTATGTTTCTTGATTTGTGTGTATCTCAAACTTGCATAATGACCCATGTATCCAAAGGATGAGGGTTAATATACGAAGCCAGGTTGTAGGACATAAGATCAAAATACAGTGATGAGTTTAACTTCTGTACACTAGCAATCAATCAGGAAATTAAGACAGTAACTTCATTTACAATAGCCAAAAAAGAATAAAATGCGTAGGAATAAATTTACTCCAAGAAGTAGGAAAATAGTATACTGAAAGCTAGAAAAAAATTGTGTAAGAAAGATCTAAATAAATTAAAACTCATTCCGTGGTCATAAATTAGAAAATGTAATATATATATATTTTTTGGTTGGGGCCAGGTTTGAATCCGCCACTCTCGGTATATGGGACCAGCACTCTACTACTTGAGCCACAGGTGCCGCCCAGGAAATGTAATATTGTTAAAATTAGTAACACTCCAAAATTGATTTGTAGGTTCAATTCAATCCCTATCAAAATTGCAAAATGGACAATCTGATTCTAAAATTCATTTGGCAATTCAAAGGACACAGAAAAGTCAATACAACTTTTGAAATGAAGAACATAGTTGGAAGGTTCACCGAGTAGGGCGCCGGCCCCATATACCGAAGGTGGTGGGTTCAAACCTGGCCTCAGCCAAACTGCAAAAACAAACAAAAAAACCCCACAAAGGTACAGTAATCAAGATAGCATGGTACTAGCTTAAGAGTATACATATAGGTCAATGGAATAAAATTGATAGTCTAAAAAGAAACCCATGTATTTATGGTCAATTGATTTTTGAAAAAGGTGCCAAGAACATTCAATGAGGAATAATAATCTTTTGAACACTGGTGCTGGGATAGCTGAATAGTCATATGCAAAAGAAGTTGAACCATTACTTTAATAACAAAATTCAACTCAAAATGGATTAAAGATTAAATATAAGAGCTAAAACTATTAAAATTTTTAGAAGAAACAGGTGTATATATTCTTGACCTTAGGTTAGGCAGTGGCATCCAAAAAGAAGAATAGGTGAACTGAGATTTCCATCAAAAATTCCAGCAAAGGGAGAAAACTTTATGAGGAGGACCCCCAGGCAATCGAAGCAGTACCAGAAATACATTCCTGGGACCTGATCAAACTAAAAGCTTCTGCATTGCCAAGAACACACACAGTAAGTAAAGCAAGTAGACCGCCCTCAGAATGGGGAGAGGATATTTGCAGGTTATGTCTCTGACAAAGGTCTGATAACCAGAATCATAGAGAACTCAAACTTATTAATAAGAAAAGAACAAATGATCCCATTTCACTATAGGCAAGAGACAGGCACATGGTCTATAGACATGAAAAAATGCTCATTGTCTTTAATCATCCGAGAAATGCAAATCAAAACCACTTTGAGATACCATCTAACTCCAGTAAGAGTAGCACAGATAACAAGATCCCAAAACTGCAAATGTTGGCATGGATGTGGAGAAAAGGGAACACTTCTCCACTGCTGGTAGGAATGCAAACTAATACGTTCCTTTTGGAAAGAAGTTTGGAGAACACTCAGGGATCTAAAAATTGACCTGCCGTTGGATCCTGCAATTCCTCTGCTAGGAGTATATCCAAAACATTAAAAATCACTTTGCAAAAAAGATATTTGCACCAGATTATTTATTGCAGCTCAATTCTTAATAGCCAAGTCATGGAAGAAGCCCAAATGCCCATTGACCCAGGAATGGATTAATAAATTGTGGTATATGTATACCATGGAATACTATGCAGCCTTAAAAAAATGGAGGCTTTACCTCTTTTATGTTTACATGGTGGGACCTGGAACATATTCTTCTGAGTAAAGTTATCTCAAGCATGGAGGAAAAAGGATCCAATGTTCAGTACTTCTATGAAACCAACTTATATTTACTCACACTTTGTTATGAAAGATAGAACACAACTATAGCCCAGGATGTAGGAGAGAAATGGAGTGGGAAGGGAAGAGAAGGGGGAGGTTTGATAGAGGGTAAAAGGCAGGACCACACCTATGGAGCATATTGCAAGGGTACAAGTCAAATCTGTCAAGTGTAGAACATAAATGTCTTAACACAATAATCAAGTGAATGAGGCAAAAGTTAGGTTGATTGGTTTGATGTAAGCATGTCAGATTGTATGACAAAATCAATACATTGTACCCCACATATGCATAAATGTGTTCATGATCTATGTGTATATGACTTAATAAAAAAAATTCCAGCAAAGAATTTGAATGGACAGTTCTATAAAGATGACATACAAATAAATACATGACAATATGTTCAACATCATCAGCCAGTAGGGAAATGCAAATTAAAATCATGAGGTGCTACTTCACACTCACTAGGATGGCTGTAATAAAATGGGAGAAAAAGTGGTGTCAAGAATGTGGAGAGCCTCAGTGTCTGTAGCTCAGCGGCTAGGGTGCCAGCCACATGCACCAGGGCTGGTGAGTTCCAACCTGGCCAGGGTCTGCCAAACAACAATGGCAACAACAACCAAAAAATAGCCGGGCGTTGTGGTGAGCGCCTGTAGTCCCAGCTACTTGGGAGCCTGAGGCAAGAGAATCACTGAAGCCCAAGAATTTGAGGTTGCTGTGAGCTGTGACGCCACGGCACTCTACCAAGGGCAACATGGTGAGACTCTGGCTCAAAAAAAAAAAAAAAAAAAAAAGAGAAATTGGAACCTCCTTACATTGCTAGTGAGAATGGAAAATGTAGCTAACTTGGAAAACACTTTGGCAGTTTCTCTAAAGGTTAAACATAGAATTACTAGAGGACTCACTAAATCTACTCTTTGGTGAATTAAATCCCCAAAGAATTGAAAACATGTTCACACAAAAACTTGGACAAAAGTATTTGCAACAGCATTATTTGAGTCAAAAGTGGAAACAAACACAATGTCCATTAACTAATGAATGGATAAGCAAAATGTGGCATACTCCTGCAATAGAATATTATTCAGCTCTAAAAAGAATAAAATACTGATATTTGCTGCATGATAGGTGAGCCTAGAAAATATAAAAGAAACTATGTAAATAAGGCTACATATTTTATGATTCCATTCGTATGAAAAACCCAGAATAAGGGTGGAGGTTGGATCAAGAGTGATTGCTAATGAGAAAGGAGTTTATTATTGAGGTTGATGGGAATGTTTGGGAATTAGTGAAAATGGTTGTACAACTTTGTGGATATACTGAAAACCACTTAATTGCACACTTTAATATAGGGGAAATTTATGTTATGTGAATTATTTCTCAATGATGCTTAAATGATTTTTTTTTTTTTTTT
>CAUYRH010081856.1:0-20862 GCA_963574655.1 Perodicticus potto
GATGCCACATGTGACGAGAGCCCTTAGAAGCATCATTCACCCTTGAACCACCGACTGAGCCCCTGTCAGAGGCCCGACGCTGCTGGAGCACTGCGGATAAAATAAGTTACAAGCCAAGACCACTACCCATAAATAAACAACAACGAGACATCCAGTGGCCTTCTCCGCTCTCACCACACCCAAAAGGCCTCCCCAAACCAGCAGAGCAGCACCAAGGCCAGAACCCTCGTCCACTCACCTGCGCTGACTCCGTCCACGACGCTGCCATCCTGAGACCTTGTGGACCGAGCGGGGCCCGGGATCCTGCGGGCTTGGCCGACTCCCGGCCCTTCTCCGCCTCGGGCGTGGTGACGTCGGCTGACTTCTGCACTCCGAGCCTCAGTTTTACCCGAGAAAAATCCACACAAAGCCCAGGATCGCGCGTCCAAGTTGTGAAGACGAAGAGCCGGAGCAGAGGTCTGGGCCCCGACGGACGCCCAGGGGACACCCGTTAGGGAAGAACGGACGTATCAGGCTCGTGGACACGCGGAGAGCGAGGTAACCCCGTCAGTGCCCTCCCTGCTGCGGCCTGGTAAAAACCGGCCTCCTCTCCATGCCAGACGGGCCAAGGACCGACGCGGCGCGGGGAGATGACGTCACCGGAGAGAAACGGCAGTCCCGCCTCCCAGTGAGTCGCCCCAGTCCTGGACCGTCATCGACTCAGAGCCCGCGGGAGAAGTACCGGGCAATGCATTCGGGGTAATGCAGTTTTTCTTCATACGTGGCCTGGCGTGGGTAGCTTTTGAAGTGCGTATTCGTACATGTTAATGAGCTTAAAGACCGAGAGTAGCTTCCGGGCCGCTTTTGTACACACTGCAGAAGTCGGAGGGCCAAACGAAGCTTTCTGTGCTCGGGAAGATTGAGGCCCAGGAGGCAGGAACCCGAGGTCAGGCGAAGTGAGTGCAAAGGCTCTAAGGTGGGGGGCGTCTGTTCACTGGGCACGTGACTTCCCACTCTCGTTGCCTAATTGACGGATTCTCTCATAAGGAAAACAGATACATGAGCAGTTAAGATATCCGCCAAAAAAGGAGGTCGCTAGAGTTCGGTCCAAAATGTTGGGATCAGATTCACCGGTCTCTTGGGCCTTCTTTTGCCCAGCGCCTTTTCCACAGGATGTACAGACTTTTGAGAAACTACGCGTTGGGTGGATTTGTCGTGCCTGGAAGAGGGGAGACAGCAGGCAGTGGTGGCTTAAGAGGAAAGATGGAGTACAGTTTTAAACATCATTTTAAAATGCCAGTGAGGGCGGCACCTGTGGCTCAAAGGAGTAGGGCGCCAGCCCCATATGCTGGAGGTGGCGGGTTCAAACCCAGCCCTGGCCAGAAATTGCAAAAAATAAAAAATAAAATAAAATGTCTGTGAGAAACCATAAATGTCAATGTCACATAAGCAGCTCGACAATGATTGAACTTTGGCAGAAGGCTACAGGCTGGATGTGTAAATTTGGGAGTTAACTTACATTGTTACTTAAGTTCATGATACTGGGTGAGACCATTAAAAGAATGAACATGGGGCGGTGGCCCCATATACCAAAGGTGGTGGATTCAAAACCGGCCTCGGCTGAACTGCAAGAACAGGGCGCCTGTAGCCCCAGCTACTTGGGAGGGTGAGGCAAGAGAATTCCCTAAGCCCAGGAGTTGGAGGTTGCTGGAGTGACACCACGGCACTCTACTGAGGGTGATAAAGTAAGACTCTGTCTCTACAAAAAAAAAAAAAAAAGAATGAGCATAGGTAGATAAATGAAAGGAACCAATCCAACATTAACTGGATGCAGACAAGAAACCAATAAAGTCATATTGAGAATTCTACCAACCAACCAGCCAGGCAGGGTGGCTCACACCTGTAATACTAGTACTCTGGGAGGCCAACACAGGTGAATTGCTCTGGAGGTTGAGACCAGCCTAGGCAAAAGTGAGACTCTATTAAAAGAAAAATCAGCTGTTGTTGTGGCAGATACCTGCAGTCCCAGCTAGTGAGAAGGCTGAGGCAAAAAAATCGGCTCAGCCTAGGACTTTGAGGTTGCTGTGAGTGAGCTATGGCACTCTACCCTGAGCAACAGAGACTCTGTTGCAATAAATAAATAAACTAACAACCTATGGAGAATTATATCATGCAAAGTCTTAGTTGTCCTTATCAGTGACTTCTTTCTTCTTCCTCTTCTTTCCATGACTATAAAGGTGAGAGAATTAAGTCCAGCTTTTAATGAGGTGAGGGTACATATGGTTATGAAAATGGAGACAATGTACAGAACCTGTCCTTTGGGGATTTAATTTTTGTTTTTGGGGGGGAGACAAGAGTCTCAAGCTGTGGCACTGGGTAGAGTGCCGTGGAGTCATAGCTCACAGCAAACTCCAACTCTTGGGCTCAAGCCATCCTCTTGCCTCAGTTTTTCTATTTTTTTAGTACAGACGAGGTCTCAGTTTTGCCCAGGCTGGTCTCGAACCAGTGAGCTCAAGCTATCCACTCAATTCAGCCTCCCAGAGTTCTAGCTTACAGGCGTGAGTCAAAGCACCCAGCCCTGGGGATTGAATTTTGAAGTGGAGAAGTTTTGTGACAAGACCTAAAGGAATGGACGTGAAGTTAATGTCCTAGAAGATGCTGTTTATGAACGACGTGTGGAGAAATGTGACTAAAGTGGCATGCAGAGAACACTATTGTTATTGGCAGTAGTGATTTTTGAAATTGTGGAGAGACACTGTTCTTTTCACATGTGGGTGACCCTTATGATGAAATTAAATGGTTTGGGGTTCAGTTGTAGAACAAATATGAAGATTTTGTTTGTTGTTTTGTAGAGACAGAGTCTCACTTTATTGCCCTCGGTAGAGTGCCGTGGTGTCACAGCTCAACAGCAACTTCCAACTCCTGGGCTTAGGCATTTCTCTTGCTTCAGCCTCCCAAGTAGCTGGGACCACAGACGCCCGCCACAACGCCCGGCTATTTTTCTGTTGCAGTTTGGCTAGGGCCGAGGCTGGGTTTGAACCTGCCACCCTTGGTATATGGGGTGGCGCCCTACCCACTGAGCCACAGGCACCACTCAAATATAAAGATGTTTATGTTCTGTATCATGGGAGCTAGGATGTCATGAGTCAGTGAGGGTAAAGGAAGCTATGCACATACTTTAGTGACTTCAAAACCTTTATTGTAAAGTATATCAGAGGGTCACCATTGTAAGTTATCAAACTTCATATACTGTAGTGACTTCAAAACCCTTACTGTAAAGTATATCAGAGGGTCACCATTGTAAGTAACACTAAGGATTTTTGTGCTTAATTATCTCACAAGTGTAACATTTTAGAATGGGGCTAGGCACCTGTAGCTCAGTTAGTAGAGCACCGGCCACATACACCAAGGCTGGCAGGTTTGAGCCCAGCCCAGGCCTGCTAAACAACGACAGCTGCACCAAAAAAGTAGCCAGGCATGTGGGCACCTGTAGTTCCAGCTACTTGGGAGGCTGAGGCAAGAGAATCATTGAAGCCCAAGAGTTTGAGGTTGCTGTGAGCTGTGATGCCACGACACTCTACTGAGGGTGTATAGTGACCCTGTCTCAAAAACAAAAAACAAATAAAATTTTAGAATGTCAGGAAGAACTCGGGGATATCCTAAGCTTCCCCTTCATTATTTTCAGAGTACAGTTGACCCTTGAACAAAACAGGTTTAAAGGCTTGGCACTGTAGCTCAGTGGTTAGGGCGCTGGCCACATGCACTGGGGCTGTTGGGTTCGAACCCAGCCTGAGCCTGCAAAACAAACAACAATGACAACAAAAATAGCTGGGCGTTGTGGCACACACCTGTAGTCCCAGCTACAAGGGAGGCTGAGGCAAGAGAATCTCTTGAGCCCAAGAGTTTGAGGTTGCTGTGAGCTGTGTCATAGCACTCTACAGAGGGAGACATAGTGAGACTGTCTCAAAAAAAAAAAATTTAAACTCTGGATCCAGATGTTTTTCAATAAATATATGGGAAAATAGGCTCGGCGCCTGTGGCTCAACTGGCTAAGGCGCCAGCCACATACACCTGAGCTGGCGGGTTTGAATCCAGCCTGGGCCCGCCAAATAACAATGACGGCTGCAACCAAAAAATGTCTGGGTGTTGTGGCGGGCGCCTGTGGTCCCAGCTACTTGGGAGGCGGAGGCAAGAGACTCGCTTGAGCCCAGGAATTGGAGGTTGCTGTGAGCTGTGATGCCACAGTACTCTATCCAGGGTGACGGCTTGAGGCTCTGTTTCAAAAAAAAAAAAGAAATTCTTCTGGGTATAATCATGCCTTCTGACAACTTCCTCCTCTACAAGTTCTATGCCTTTTTATTTCTTTTTAGTGCCTTATGACACTGACTAGAACCTCTAGTTCAACACTGCATTAAAGTGGCAAGCACAGACATCCTTGCTTTGTTCTTGACCTTATGGCAAAGCATTTAGTATTTTATGGTTTAAAATTACGTTATCTGTAGGTTGTCCAGCAATATAACTAATTTTCTAATCCTCTTTTGAAATTTTGTCAAGTTTATTTTCTCACATCTATTGAGATGATCAAGTCAGTTTTCTCCTATTCTCTCAATGGGATGAATTGCACTGACTTGTTTTCACATTTTTGCATTCCTTGTATAAACACCTTGGTCGTAATGTAGCAGAGCCAGACTTCAAACCTGGGCAGCCTGATTTTAGAGGCTCTACTTCTTTTGCCAGTATTACATGAATGAGCTGGGTAAGGGGAGATGACAGGAATAGTGGTGAGGATGGCAGGACACACATTTAGGTGGTCAATGGAATGCAATTCCAAAATCCATAAGCAGATCTCTAAAAGCTGCTGAATGCTCAGCTCCAGACTTCATCCTCCCAACACACAAATCTCTCTTACATTACCTATCATTTATCTGAAAAACTCATTTTTCTTTGAGACAGAGTCCCACTTTGTCACTGTCAGTAGAGTACCATGGTGTCATAGCTCACAGCAACCTCAAACTCTTAGGCTCAAACAATTCTCTTGCCTCAGCTTCCCAAGTACCTGAGACTACAGGCACCCGCCACAACATCCAGTTATTTATTTATTTTTTTTTTTTTGAGACAGAGCCTCAAGCTATCACCCTGGATAGAGTGCCGTGGCATCACAGCTCACAGCAACCTCCAATTCCTGGGCTCAAGTGAGTCTCTTGCCTCCACCTCCCAAGTAGCTGGGACTACAGGCGCCCGCCACAACGCCTGGCCATTTTTTGGTTGCAGCCGTCATTGTTGTTTGGCGGGCCTGGGCTGGATTCGAACCCTCCAGCTCAGGTGTACGTGGCTGGCGCCTTAGCCTGCTGAGCCACAGGCGCCGAGCCATGTCCAGTTATTTTTAGAGGCAGGGTCTCACTCTGGCACAAGCTGGTCTAGAACCTGTGAGTTTGGGCAATCCACCTGCCTTGGCCCCCCAAGTGCTAGGATTATGGGCGTGAACCACCACGCCCGGCAATATTAAAAAATTGCCTCAGTTTAATTTTTAGCAGCAGAAAAAGGGGACTCCACAGGCCAAAGCTACTCCCACACATGAACCCCACATACCAAGTGGGCATTCTTCCCCAAAGACCCTCCTGTCATCACTGTACAATCTAGGCTGAGGCAAGTGAATAGCTTAAGCCCAAGAGTTTGAGGTTGCTATGACCTGTGATGCCATGGCACTCTACCAAGGGAGACATAGTGAGACTCTGTCTCAAAAAGAAAGAAAGAAAGAAAGAAAAACATGGCTTGGTGCCTGTAGCACAGTGGTTACAGCACCAGCCACATGCACGGAGGCTGGCAGGTTTGAGCCCGGCCTGTTCCGGCCCGGAACAGCTAATCAACAATAACAACTACAACAAAAAAATAGCCAGGCATTGTGGCTGGCACCTGTGGTCCCAGCTACTTGGGGCGTTGAGGCACGAGAATTGCTTAAGCCCAAGAGTTTAACATTAGTGTGAGCTGTGATACAAAGGCACTCTGGGCCAAGGAGTGAGACTCTGTCTCAAAAAAAAAAGAAAAGAGGCTCGGCGCCTGTGGCTCAACGGGCTAAGGTGCCAGCCACGTATACCTGAGCTGGCGGGTTCAAATCCTGCCCGGGGCCCGCCAAACAACAATGATGGCTGCAACCAAAAAATGGCCGGGCGTTATGGCAGGCGCCTGTAGTCCCAGCTACTTGGGAGGCGGAGGTAGGAGACTTGCTTGAGCCCAAGAATTGGAGGTTGCTGTGAGCTGTGATGCCACGGCCCTCTATCCAGAGTGATGGCTTGAGGCTCTGTCTCAAAAAAAAAAAAAGAAAGAAAGAAAGAAAAGAAAAGAAACAGGCAAAAACATACATTCCCAGATAAAGATTGAGGGAAAAAGACTGAGTAAAGCACTGAAACAATTTATGTAAAACATAAGAAAGGGAGAAATGAGGAACAGGAATATCTTGAGATAGGAGTAAACCAGAAAACAAACAGCAAAAGGCAGGTATAAATTTAATATATCAATAATATTAAGTATAAATGAACCACTAAAATGATAGACTGGATAAAATAATTGTCAGACTGGATAAAAAGCAAGATCCACCAAGGGATAGGCAACGGTATTCCAGGCAAATGGAAAGCAGAAAAAAGCTGGGGTTGCAATCTTGTATGCAGATACAATGGGATTCAAACCAACAAACATAATGAAAGACAAAGATGGACACTTCATACTGGTCAAGGGAAACACACAATATGAAGAGATTTTAATAGTTAACATCTATGCACTCTATCTGAATGCTCCTCAATATATAAAACAAACCCTAACTGATCTGAACGATATGATATCTTCACACAGTATAATAGTTGGAGATCGTAACACCCTACTGGCAATACTGGACAGCTCCTCCAAGCAGAAACTAAACAAAAAAATAATGGACTTAAAGGAGACCTTAGAAAAAATGCACTTAACAGACATTTATTGAACACTTTATCCTAACAAAGCTGAAGACACATTCTTCTCATCAGCCCATGGATCATCTTCCAAAATCATATCTTACTTAGGTCACAAGGCTAACCTTAGCAAATTCAAAAGAATAGAAATTATCCCCTGTATCTTCTCAGACCATCATGGAATAAAAGTTGAACTCAACAGAAATCTTCATACTCAAATAAAATCATGGAAACTAAATAACCTTATGCTCAATGACAGCTGGGTCATAGACGAAATCAGGAAGAAGATCATTAGATTTCTGGAACAAAATGATAATGAAGACACAAACTATCAAAACTTGTGGGATACTGCAAAGGCAGTCCTTAGAGGGAAATTTATAGCATTAGATGCCTTCATCAAGAAAACAGAGAGAGAGCAAGTCAGCAACCTAATGGGTCATCTCAAACAACTGGAAAAGGAAGAACAATCTAATCCCAAACCTAGCAGAAGAAAAGAAATAACTAAAATTAGAGCAGAACTAAATGAAATTGAAAACAAAAGAATTATTCAGAAGATCAGTAAAGTAGCCTTCCTATAAGCCAACAATTGTCAAGCTGAGAACAAAATCAAAGATTCTATTCCTTTTACAACAGCACTAAAAAAGATGAAATACCTAGGAATATATCTAACACAAGAAGTGAAAGATCTTTATAAAGGGAATTATGAAACTCTGAGACAGGAAATAGAAGATGTCAACAAATGGAAGAACTTTTTATCATGCTCATGGCTGAGAAGAATCAACATTGTTAGAATGTCCATACTACCCAAAGCAATCTATAGATTTAATGCAAAATAAAATCATACTTTATACTCAAATAAAGCACCAATGTCATACTTTAAAGATCTTGAAAAAATAGTACTTCAATTCATATGGAACCAGAAAAAAAACCCAAATAGCAAATACAGTTCTTAGAAATAAAAACAATTCTGGAGGCATCATGTTGCCAGACTTCAGGTTATATTACAAGGCTATGGTGATCAAACATCATGGTACTGGCACAAAAATAGAGATACAGATTACTGAAATAGGACAGAGACTCTAGAGACCCAGCCTTATCATTCATAAGCCTTAAAAAAAAACATGCAAAGGGGGTTGGTGCCTGTAGCTCAGTGAGTAGGGCACCGGCCCCATATACCAAGGGTGTCGTCGGGTTCAAACCCGGCCCTGGCCGAACTGCAACAAAAAAATAGCCGGGCGTTGTGGTGGGCGCCTGTAGTCCCAGTTACTCGGGAGGCTAAGACACGAGAATCACCTAAGCCCAGGAGCTGGAGCGACAAAAAAAAAAAAAAAAAACATACAATGGGGAAAAGAATCCTTATTTAACGAATGGTGCTTGGAGAACTGGTTATGCACATGCAGATGACTGAAACTGGGCTCAGAGCCCATAGTGGTTAGGGTGCCAGCCACATGCCCTGGGGCTGGTGGGTTTGAAGCCAGCCCAGGCCTGCTAAACAATGACAACAACAAGAAAAAAATAGCAGAGCATTGTGGTGGGTGCCTGTTGTCCCAGCTACTTGGGAGGCTGAGGCAAGAAAATTGCTTAAGCCCAAGATTTGAGGTTGCTGTGAGCTGTGATGCCACGGCACTCTACCCAGGGTGACATAGTGAAACTTTGTCTCAGAAAAAAAGAATACTGAAACTGGACTCACACCTCTCACCATTGACAAAAATTGATTTTCGTTGGATAAAAGATTTAAATTCAAGACATGAAACAATTAAAATTCTAGAAGAGAGTGGGAGGAAAACACTTGAAGATACTGGCTTGGGAAAAAACTTTATGAGGAAGACCCCCCCCTAGCAATTACAGCTACACCAAAAATAAATAACTGGGACTTGATCAAGCTAGAAAGCTTTTGCACAGCTAAGAGTACCACAAACAGAGCAAACAGACAGCCCTCTCAATGGGAGATTTTTGCATGTTATGAATCTGACAAAGGCCTGATAACTAGACTCTACAGAGAACTCAAATTAAACACTAAGAGAAGTGCAAGCAACCCTCTCTATAAGTGGGCAAGTGATTTTAACAGAAACTTCTCGAAAATGACAAATGGCAAAAAAACACATGAAAAAATGCTCACTGTCTTTAATAATCAGAGAAATGCAAATCAAAACCACTCTAAGATATCACCTAACCCCAGCAAGATTAGCACACATCACAAAGTCCCAAAACACCAGATGCTGGGGTGGATGTGGAGAGAAGGGAACACTTCTACCCTGCTGGTGGGATTGCAAACTAATACAGCCCTTCTGGACAGAAGTATGGAGAACGCTTAAAGATCTAAATGTAGACCTTTCATTTGACCCTGCAATCCCATTACTGGGTATCTACCCAGAGGAACATCAACCATTTTACCACAAAGACATTTGCACTTGAAGGTTTATTGCAGCTCAGTTCATAACAGCTAAGTCATGGAAGCAACCTAAGTGTCCATCAACCCACGAATGGATTAACAAACTGTGGTATATGTATACCATGGAATATTATGCAGCCACTAAAAAAGATGGAGACTTTACATCTTTTACATTTTCCTGGATGAAGTTGAAATACATTCTTCTTAGTAAAGTATCACAAGAATGGAAAGATGAATATCCAATGTACTCTATACTAATATAGAATCAATATAAACAATTAAATGTTCCTAAGAACAATAAAACACTATTATAGTCCAGTTTTATTATCAGAGAAATGATAATGAGAAATCAAATTTGCATTTCTCTGATAATAAAACTGGACTATAATAGGAAAGCAAGAAGCAGGAGGGGAAAGGACGTATTGCAGAGGGAGGGAGGGCATGAGGCGGGATCTCACCTAATGTACACATTGGGAGGGTGTGTAACACACCCTCTGGGTGAGGGGCTCTTCTACAAATGGAACTTTGCCCTTGTCAAAGTTCCATTTACAAATGGAAGTAAAGGCTCGGCGCCTGTGGCTCAACGGGCTAAGGCGCCAGCCACGTACACCTGAGCTGGCGGGTTCGAATCCAGCCTGGACCCACCAAACAACAATGACGGCTGCAACCAAAAAATGGCCGGGCATTGTGGCGGGTGCCTGCAGTCCCAGCTACTTGGGAGGCGGAGGCAGGAGACTCACTTGAGCCCAGGAATTGGAGGTTGCTGTGAGCTGTAATGCCACAGCACTCTATCCAGGGTGACAGCTTGAGGCTCTGTCTCAAAAAAAAAAAAAAAACAAATGGAAGTAAAAACAATGTAACCTAAATGTTGTGCCCTCATATTAATTTGAATAAAGTTTAAGTAAAAATAAATAAGTCTAAAAATCTAACTATGCAAAGAAGACAAAGTATCTGAATATACAAATAGTCAATAACCCCAGAAGATGTGTACATCATTAGTCACTATGAAAATGATTTAATTTAGATGAGATTAAAATTTGGATGATAATAATTTGGATGTGGGTGGTGTAAGATACCACTTCATATTCAACAGAGTGGCCATTACCAAAAACACAGACTATAAAAAGTACTGCAAAAGATGTGGAAAAACTATAACCTTCATACATTACTGGTTAGAACATAAACTGTTTTCAAAATGACCATAAAATGTTATCAGTGTCTCAAAAAATGTAACCTGGATACTGACATGATTGAATTTTGGAGATTGATAGAAATGTTCTAAAACCTGATTGTGACGGAGATTACCAAAAAAAAAAAAAAAAAAGAATCTTTGAACTGTACATTTACAGTGGGTGAATTTAATAGCATGTAAATTATATCTCTTTAAAACTGTAAAAAACTGGCTCGGTGCCTGTGGCTCAACGGTCTAAGGCACCAGCCACGTACACCTAAGCTGGTGGGTTTGAATCCAGCCCGGGCCCGCCAAACAACAACGACAGCTGCAACGAAAAAAAAAAAGAAAATGGCCGGGCATTGTGGCCGGCGCCTGTAGTCCCAGCTACTTGGGAGGCAGAGGCAAGAGACTCACTTAAGCCCAGGAATTGGAGGTTGCTGTAAGCTATGATGCCACGGCACTCTATCCAGGGTGACAGCTTGAGGCTCTGTCTCAAAAAAAAAAAAAAAAAAACTGTAAAAAATTAAGTTGGTTAGATAAGACAAGTATGACTTTACCAGTGTTTTATACAATGTATACATATGTATATAAAGAGAACAGGAGGGGAGATAAATAAATGGGTAAAATGAAAATAATTATTGTATCTTAAACAAGGATATGGAGAATTTCTTGGGGTTTTTGTTGTTTTGAGACAGGGTGTCATTACTTCACCCCAGCTACAGCACAGTGCTGTCATCATAGTTCACTGCAACCTCAAACTCCTGGGTTCAAGTGATTCTCCTACCTTAGCTTCCCAAGTACTTGGGATTACAGGCACCCACTATCATGCCCCGGTCATTTTTTTTCAATTTTTTGATAGAAAAGGTCTCACTTTGCTCAGGATGGTCTTGAACTCCTGAGCTTACCCAATCATCTCATCTCTACCTCCTAGAGTACTAGGATTACCTGAGTGAACCACTACAGCTGGCCACTACAGAATATTGTATTATTCTGACGATATTTCTGTCAGTTTGAAATTAGATTACCTAAAAGGGTCAAGAATATCATTTAACACGCTCCTTTAATGCATCCATGTTGGCTCGGCGCCCAGAGCACAGTGGTTACGGCACTGGCCACATACACTGAGGCTGGCGGGTTTGAACCTGGCCCAGGCCAGCTAAACAACAACGATGACAACTGCAACAAAAAATAGCCGGGCGTTGTGGCAGGTACCTGTAGTCTCAGCTACCCTTGGGAGGCTGAGGTAAGAGAATCGCTTAAGCCCAGGAGTAAGAGGTTGCTGTGAGCTGTGACCCCACAGCACACTACCGAGGGCAACATAGTGAGACTCTGTCTCAAAAAAAAGAAAAATGAAGAACCATATACAGCTTCGGTTACTAGAAAACTGTAGGTAATTTGAATAAAGTGACTTCAAGAATATAATCTGGTAGTAAAATCAAATACACTGTGGTCTAGAATAATTTTTCTTAAATGAAAATTCATCAGTAAGTTCTGTAACAACATATTCATATTCAACATCTGTGAAAAGTAAACACAACTCTGCATTTCTAACTCAGGGTAATTCAAAAGTTGTCCATGAAGAAGACTGAGTTTTTGCTTTCATTTTCCTTTTGAGACCAAATGTAATTACATGGTTATTCAGAATGAAGTTTGTTATTTATTTAACAAAATGCTATTACTCTGAAGTAAATTTCATCAGAAGTACTAATTTTACAAAAACATGAAAATGTATACTGTATTTTTAAAAGGTTAAAATCAATTAAATTCTGATTATAACTGTACATTTATAATTCTCTACTCTTAGATTTAAAACAAACTATTTATATGTACATGGTCAATCTAGAGTATAATTAATGCATCTTAATTAAGTTTCCACTAATGTACATAGAGATATGATTTATCAACAACCAAGCATCATCATCTGATCATCAAAGGCAAATGGTTCTATCAAGAGATAAAGATAATCCTTTAACAATTTTAACTTACAAATTAAAAATTCTTCCTAGGATCTAAAGGCACAATTTTTATTCACAACCACTATAATAATCAATCATAAACCATTACCTAACTTTCGACTTAATCACTGACTGACATTTTTCAAATGAGCTATTTTCAATCCCAATAGTTCTTTTATATATATATAATCTTTATATTTTCCATAGGTTGCTAATTTGCAATAGGTGTCATCATGAGAATAGCCAAAATTAGATAAAGGTGACCACAGACTGACAGTATTTCACATCCTTGAATTACACCAAATCAAGAATGTGGGGTGGGGGGTAAAGAGTTGTAAAAGGAAACTACTAATGGCACTTGTATTTTTCCAATAAGTCTAGCAATGCATCCACATCAAGAGAGTTTTCATCTCACCTCCAATTTCTTTCCCTGAAGAATAGTTTGAATCTTTATTTTTATTTTTTTTTTGAGACAAGAGTCTCAAGCTGTTGCCCTCGGTAAAGCGCCGTGGCATCATAGCTCACAACAACCTCCAACTCTTGCCTTGGTTTTTCTATTTCTTTTTTTTTGTAGAGACAGAGTCTCACTTTATCGCCCTCGATAGAGTGCCATGGCATTACACAGCTCACAGCAACCTCCAACTCCTGGGCTTAGGTGATTCTCTTGCTTCAGCCTCCCGAGTAGCTGGGCCCAGCTACTTTTTTGTTTTTTGCAGCTCGCCGAGGCCGGGTTTGAACCCGCCACCTTCAGTATATGGGGCCAGCGCCCTACTCGCTGAGCCACAGGCGCCACCTGAATCCTTAACTTTAAAAGAGATCTCAAGAAAGCTTTTGCTGGGTCCTTATGCCTGCGCACACGAGTTTTCCAGATATGTTTTGCTCGTTGTTCATGTGACTTCTGAAATAAAAAAGCAAGTATGTAAGAATCAGCAAATGTATGGGAAGCAAAAATAATCAATGGGAAAGAAATAAAAATTTTATGGACCCTACAATATGGGAGATCTGTTGATTTAAATTTATAAAAGCATTTAAGATCTTGGTTGTATAGATAATTATGTGTAATAAGATATACACACATTATAGTAAGGAAAGGAGAATAAACATTCTGGGAAGGCAGAAATCTCCTCAAACACTTTCTAAACCCTTCCATCATATAGACTTTCCATATCCTTAACTACTCTAAAGTATTTCTTCTACAAATGCTTTCCCTAAGCCCTCTGAAGTGTTATTTAGACATTCAGGGTAAGAGGTGAGCACTTTGTTCCCATTACCACTGTGAATACATGATAATATGTTAATTCTGACTTCAGACTGGTCATGGGAATTCATAAACTCTTCTCTCACAATTTTAGCTATGTGTGTAATAACCATATGCAAAGTGTATTAACTATGTTTTATTTTCCGATTGTTTTGGCATCCTGGGGCCTTGGTGACTTTAGTTTCCCCTCCCTTCCTCTCTACCTCTCAAAGAGAGCAAATCACTTCCCTGTGATACTACCTTTTAATATACATACTAACCAATCCAGAATCCACACCCCTCTTATTGGGCTCTCACAATCCAAGTTACTACCCTCCTGTCTTACCAGAACAACCAGAAACAGATCCTAGGCCTCAGTGCATACTGAACTAGCCAAATCCTAATCCTGCTATCCCCACCCATTCCTTCCTACCAAAATCACAATCAACGCTCTTGTGCTCATTTTTCTTTCTTTCTTTTCTTTTTTTTTTTTTTTTTTTGAGACAGCACTCCTGGGTGGAGTGCTGCGGCCTCACAGCTCACACAACCTCAAACTTAAGCGATCCTCTTGCCTCAGCCTCCCAAGTAACTGGGACTACTGGCGTCTGCCACAACGCCTGGTTATTTTTTCAGATATGCTTAACTTGTGAGCTCAAGCAATCTATCCAACTCCACCTCCCAGAGTGGTAGGCTTACAGGGGTGAGCCATCTGCACATTTTCCTTTGTCTGCTCTATATCTTGACTGACCCTGGTGCTTCTGTGTGGGTACCCTGGCATGGTGTGCCCACTTCTCTTGGGATCTGTGAGTATAACAAAATTTACCTTTCAACAGTGGTCATCCCCTGATTTGTCGACCTCACCATGCCTGAATAATAATAAAACCTATAATTTATAACACAAGCAAGTGGCAGGAACAGAGAGCTGAGCCTGGAAATCCCTCAGTAGCTCCACCACTCCTGGTCAAGTTACCATCACCCCTTGGGAGGAGCTCCAGCCCCAACCACTATCACTGCTGGGAACTGTGAGGACCAACTGGAGACCCAGCAGCTGCACCCACCCCACTCCTGTATTCCAAGCCTGGCACCACTAATAGAGGTGCAGGGAGCAGTGGTACAGGTGGGAAGCACTGCATGGGAGGGTCCTGTGGGCCAAGGACAAGGAGGTCATCACAACTATGATTTTGGAAACAGTTTAATGGTGTAACATCCGAAACGGATATGGTTTCATCAACAGGAATGACACCAAGTAAGATGTACTTGTTCACACTGCCAATACTTTCTATAGCTTGATTCCAGTTTCTGAACAAAGGTAAACATTGTGTGGTTTGGGATAAGGAGGAACAAAATATTTTATTTAGATTTTCTGGATTTTATCTTATTTATTTTATTTTTTATAATTTATTTATCTTAATTTAATTTAATTTTATTTATTTCCAAATGTCTGAGGCAGGAAAACAAAGCTGTCAGCTCATGGCAGTCCTGAAAACCATCTTCAGGAGCTGATGTTGGCCTCCATCTTGGCTGAGGAGAAAGAGGACTCCCTACAGCCCCAAGAGGGAGAGGCACTGGAGTTTTCAAAACTTTAAATTATATTTTGTGAAAATAAACAAAAAAAGGGGGGGAAGGAAAAGGCCCCTCTCCTGCCCTTCCTGCAGCAATGAGGCTCCCCTACCCACCACAGCCTCGTCCCCAACCACCTGCCACCCCGATTTGCAGGCTCACCTGAGTCATGCCTGCCCCCCACCCACAACACGTCCAGGTCACGGTCAGGGGGAAACACGGGCCCTCTCACATCCCCTCCCTGCAGGCGCAACCTCATGGGGTCTGGAAAAAGTGAGTGTCAACGCGGGAAAGGAAAGGATTTCCGCCAGGGAAACCGGAGTCACTAGGCTGGCCAGAGCCTTGGGACCTCCCTCGACGTTCCAAGAAGGGTTTGTCCCCGTGGAAACCCTTCCAGACCCCGGACCGGGCGTCAGTTCTGGAGCCGGACAAAGTCCCGGCTGCGGTGGGGACGCAGCCCCGCCTGTGGTTCTCTGGCTGCTCCTCCGAGACGGCCGGCCCCTGGGAGGCAGAGCTGAAGGCAGAAGGGGACCAGGAGGGGCACAGGGCGCAGCTAGCACATTTCCGCGCACACGGGTGCCTCCGAGGCGCAGGGCTGCGACTGGGACCTTTCCGCTGGGCTTTTCTCTGGAGAACACATCCCACCTATCTCACCCCGAGACCGCGAAGGATGACCCCAGGGTCCCCAGACGACGTCGCTTCTGTGCTCGTTATTGCGGAAAACCTTTCGGAGAGGCGGAGGCGGCACCAACCACACGCTCCCGCCGTCGGGGCCGCGGACAGGAGCGTCTCCCTGCCCGGAAGATGCTGCAGATCTCCAGACCCCGCTCCAGCCACACAGAAGACACGAGAAACTAAGAATCAGGGAGGGCCAGCAGGTGGGTGTGGGATAAAAGCTCACCTCCTAGGCACAATGAACAGTTTTCTAACGTTGGGCACGACAGAGCCCCGACTTAAGCATTAGACCAGATACCCGTGTAATTAAACCACTTGTACCGCTTTAATTACTATTTTGGGAAAACAAACGAACAAAAAAGAGCAGTGCAGTGCCATTCTCCTCTCCGTCCCCGAGCAGGCGATCGACGGTCAGGAGAAGCCTCAACCTGCCGCCCCTCACCCCCCGGACCCGGCGCGGCCCCTGCCCGAGTCCTCCCGCCCCCTGGTTGGCGCTCACAATGGGCGTCAAGGCCTCCGGGCTCGCTAGCCACAGCCAGCCGGCACACACCGCGTGGCCTTTGCTGCGCATGCTCCCAAAGGCCGGGTCCCACCTCCGATGGCCACGGCGTCCTCGAGGGAGCGAGGAAGCGGTTGGAAAAGCTGTTGGCCGTTGAGCAGGAAGTGCTGGCAGCTGGTGGCGTCGAGCCAGGAAGTGCCCCTACTTGGCATCCCCCCACCCCGGCGCCCCCAGGATCCGTGCCTTCCAGGGAACTGGGCCTCAAGGGAGGGGCGCCGCCCATCTGTTTCTAAGTCCCTCTGAAATGTTTCCTTCTGAACAAATGGATTTTTCAAACTCTTGAGGGGCAGGTTTGCATAGTCCTGTTTACTACTGAACAACAGTCTTTCCATTTTGGAGACTAATATTGTTTTCCTTTGACATCTAGTAGAACCTCCTGGGCCGGTCTAAGACGCGTAGCTTTGGGGGTGCAACTCGTATTCCTCTAGACCAGTGATTTTTAACTGGTGTGCGGTGAAAGGATCTTAGATGTGCCGGGGAAAGTTTTAAAGAGCATTAAATTATTTTTGAAAGAAGTTCAAAGCACAGTAAGTATATTCTTTTCTTTCTTTTTTTTTTTTTTACTTTTTTTCGATCAAAATACTTTTTTTTCTAGACACACTTTTTTTTTTTTTTTTTTTGAGACAAAGCCTCAAGCTGTCACCCTGGGTAGAGTGCTGTGGCATCACAGCTCACAGCAATCTGCAACTCCTGGAGCTCACAGCAACGTCCAACTCCTGGGCTCAAGCGATTCTCCTGCCTCCACCTCCCAAGTAGCTGGGACTACAGGTGCCTGCCACAACGCCCGGCTATATTTTTGTTGCAGCCGTCATTGTTGTTTGGTGGGCCCGGGCTGGATTCAAACCCGTTAGCTCAGGCATATGTGGCTGGCACCTTAGCCACTTCAGTCACAGGCGCCGAGCCTAGACACACTTTTTTTTTTAAGACAGACTCTCGCGATGTTGCCCTCAGTAGAGCACTGAACCATCATAGCTCACAGCAACCTAAAACTCTTGGGCTCAAGAGATCTTCAAGCTATCCTCTTGCCGCAGTCTCCAGAGTAGCTGACACTACAGGAGCCCTCCACAAGGCCCGCTATTTCTTGCTTTCTTTCTTTCTTTTTTCTGAAACAGAGTTTATGTCGCCTTCGGTAGAGTGCAGTGGTGTCACAGCTCACAGCCATCTCTAACTCTTGGGCTTAAGTGATTCTCTTGCCTCAGCCTCCCAAGTAGCTGAGACAACAGGCGCCCTCCACAGCGCCCAGCTAATTTTTTGGTTGTAGTTGTCATGGTTGTTTGGGAGGCCCGTGCTGAGTTCCAACCCACCAGCTCCGTGTGTGTCTGGCACCCTAGCCGCTGAACTACAGTCGCGGAGCCAACGCTAGCTATTTTGTTGTTGTTGTTGTTGGGGATTCATTGAGGGTACAAGAAACCATGTTACACTGGTAACTGGTCGCTAGCTATTTTTTTAGAGACGGGGTCTTTCTCTTGCTCAGGCTGGTTTCCAACTCCTGAGCCCAGGCAATCCACCTCCAGAAATGCTAGGATTACAGGTGTGAGCCACTGCGTGGTGCTTCACCAACATATTTTAAGTGTGCGGCAGAAGTTTAACTACAGGTTCAAGTTTGCAGTGAGGTTTTTTAAAAGGTTGTGGAAACACTCTTCTAGAGGGCTGCACTGTCATCCCCGTATCTCATTTCCTCTGAGCCAACTCTTGTTTCTAACTAGCAAGTAACAAAAATGCACAAGAGACAGTGAATAAGAGCTTTGTTTTGAAGCCAGGTGGATTTGAGCTGGAATTCTGGGTTTTCTAATAATTACATGTAAATGTCAGCTTTTAAGACGAGAGTAGTAGCCATATCAGGTTATTATAAAGAATTAATGAGATAATGTATGTAATATGGTCAACAATTTTTTCGAAAATATGTGGTTAATAAACAGGTGCTATTATTGTTATCAACAACTCTACAATTAGATGCTGTTATGAAGATAGCAAAGAATGGGCATAGCGCTTGAGAGGATGAGGTGGGAGGATCGCTTGAGCCCAGGAGTTCCAGGCCAGTGTGGGTAACATAGGGAGACAGGCTGCATATAGGTTGCGGTTCGCGGTGGCCCCAGACGGGTGGTACTGCAGGGGCTTCGAGCACCCGCAAGAGCCCAGGGACAGGTCGGAGCGCGGAGACGCACGGTAGCCGCCGGTAGTGCCTCTGCTCGTCGCCGATGAGCTGTCGAGGTCCGGATCCGCGCCGCTGCCCAGCACGTCTGCCACCGTGGGGCTGTGGTCCCACTCGTCATCCTAGTCATCGTCGCTGCCTTGGCTGGCCTGGTAGTAGCCAGAAAGCTGCTGTAGCAGCCTAGAGGCTGGAAGGCGGCTGCGGTGCCGGCTGCAGCTGCACGGGAGCCTGGAAGCCGCTGGGCATCGCGTTGGCTTAGTTGGCCGGGGAGCCCTGGAACAGAGGCTCAGCACGTGCTCCGGCAGAGAGGTCTCACTTGGGTTCTCTTACCCAGACGCCACAATGCCGGCGTCCTAAAGGACTGTCCCTACTCCCAGGACCCAGAGCCCGGGCCCGCCCGAGGGTCCCGCGATGCTGCCCACGCCCTGGTGCTCGGACTGGAGCATCTTCCGCACCGCTCCGCTCACAGCAGGTAGATGGGCGCTGGGTCGCGAGGCCAACCGGTTTCTTAAATTCCTCTACTAGATTATATTTTTTAAAAAATAAGAAAGCAAGGGAAAAGATATTAAACTTCAAGCTAAGAGCAATGTGAGAACTTGACCAAGATTGCTACTAAAGTGACTAATGATGGGTGGCATTGATAGGACTGTAGAACTGTTTCATCACTCTCATCACAGCATTAAGTTTCTTAGCACTCCTTTGTAGTCATCCTCCACCCATCCTAAGCCTCTGACAACCAAGGATATTTTTTGCCTTTTCCAGAATGTCATGTGTCTTCAACTTAGAATAGTGTTTTGTTCTAAGTATCAGTAATTTGTTCTGTTTTTTTTTTTTGTGGAGACAGCCTCACTTTATCGCCCTCGGTAGAGTGCCGTGGCGTCACACAGCTCACAGCAACCTCCAACTCCTGGGCTTAGGCGATTCTCTTGCCTCAACCTCACGAGCAGCTGTGACTATAGGCACCTGCCACAACGCCTTGCTATTTTTGTTGTTGTTGCAGTTCGCCGGGGCTGGGTTTGAACCCGCCACCCTCGGTGTATGGGGCCGGCGCCCTACTGACTTGAGCCACAGGCGCCGCCCAGTAATTTGTTCTATTTTATTGCTGAGCAGTTTGCCATTGTGTGAATGCACCACGCTTTTCCTTTGCTTAACCCCATTCACCAGTTGGTGAACTTTTGGGTTATTGCCAATTTTGACAGTTACGAAAGGTGCTCTAAAAATTTGCCTGTAGGTTTGATTGTGAATACTTACCTTCATTTCCCATGTATAGCTATCTAGTAAAAGGACTGCTGGGTCATCCAGAAAGTGTATGTAACTTGAGTAGAAGCTGCACCTACTGGTTATTTCATTTTACACGCGTTTCTTTTTTTAGAGACAGTCTCACTTTATTGCCCTCGGTAGAGAGCCGTATGGCGTCACAGCTCATGGCAACTTCCAACTCCTGGGCCTAGATGATTCTCTTGCCTCAGCCTCCCGAGTAGCTGGGACAACAGGCGCCTGCCAGAACGCGCGGCTATTTTTTTGTTGCAGTTTGGCTGGGGCCGGATTTGAACCCACCACCCTCGGTATATGTGGCCGGCGCCCTATCCACTCAGGCACAGGCACCACCCTCATTTTACACTCTTAATCTGAACAAAGGAGCTTCAGGTGCTCCACATCATCATCTGCATTTGACTTTGTCCGTTTTTGTTAGCCATTCATTGTTAAGTATGTGGTGGTGGTATATGAGGCTTTCATTTACATTTCCTTAGAAACAAATGAGTAGGGCGCCGGCCCCATATACCAAGGGTGGCCGGTTCAAACCCAGCCCGGCCAAACTGCAAAAACCAAAAATAGCCGGGTGTTGTGGCGGGCACCTGTAGTCCCAGCTACTCGGCAGGCTGAATCAAGAGAATCGCCTAAGCCCAAGAGCTGGAGGTTGCTGTGAGCTGTGATGTCACCACAATCTGCCCAGGGCGATAAAATGAGACTGTGTCTCAAAAAAACAACACCGGCTCGGCGCCTGTGGCTCAACTGGCTAAGGCGCCAGCCACGTACACCTGAGCTGGCGGGTTCGAATCCAGCCTGAGCCCGTCAAACAACAATGACGGCTGCAATCAAAAAATGGCCGGGCGTTGTGGCGGGTGCCTGTAGTCCCAGCTACTTGGGAGGCGGAGGCAAGAGACTTGCTTGAGCCCAGGAATTGGAGGTTGCTGTGAGCTGTGATGCCACAGCACTCTATCCAGGGTGACAGCTTGA
>CAUYRH010081857.1:0-11008 GCA_963574655.1 Perodicticus potto
GAGTAAAAAAAAAAAAAAATGATGTCTATACATAAACCCTGTAGCCATTATAAGTCATACTAGATAAATCCTTTTTAAAAATAAAAAAATAAGTATTTTTTAATATATCTAAATACATTGTAATATATGAAAATGATACAAAATTGCTTGAGTAAGATCAAAGATTTTGAGAATTTGACTAATATTCTTCTTTTGTGTGGAAGATACATTGCTTAGGGACTTAGATTTAGTATAAAATATTAATATTAGCAAGATCACAACACATGTATTCATCTATGAAATCAAAGTATGTATTTGTTGCAACCCATATACCCTATGGCTAGGGGGAGTGAGAGTTATAAGAAATACCTGTATTGCTCAATAACGGAACACCCAGGTGAAAAGGGCAAGGAGAGGGATTTGGCTCTCCTGACAAGCATGGGAGCTCATGAGATGAGAGCAGTGGTAAATTGGCAGTCTCTACACCTGTGGTGTTGAGAGGCACGAGATCAGCCTTATATGAGGCCCGAGGAGAAGGCGGTCAAAGAGCATGCGCATTCTATTAGGACCCGCTTACTCTGACTCCTCTCCTGCCTGCAGAACGCCAGCATGGTGTCTCTGCTGAAGATCACCAAGCTCTGCCAAAGACTAAGGTCTATCGTTCTAAGAAGACTGCTTTACTCTATCTAAGACTCTCTCTCTCTCTCCTGCTGAAGTAGATAGCCCTCAGGCACCTAAGAGAAACTGTACCAGAGCAAAGTAACTTAGCGGTCCGCCTCCGGAACTTAGTTAAGCCGGCTGGAGACCTGTCCAGTCCTGGGCCTTAGCAAGAAGTGTCAGAAGTGACATGTGACATGTATTTATGGAACTAATTGTCATGTGCCACTAGTTAACTGCAAAATAATTTGATAGTCACTAAAAGATATAAATATAGCCATTAGAATCTTATATAAAAATTTGCCATGTGAAAAGTAAAATGCAATGAAGGATAAAGTATTAAGCTAAGTTTGAAGGGCAATTAAAAAAATATTAGCACTATCACTGGAAGAAAATATGTACATATGGCAGTCTTCCTTTCCTTTTGTTGCATAATTAGAATCTCCAAATTCAAAAGAGCCTACAGGTTCAAATAAAATCCCATATCATCCCTAAGGAATATTTTAAAGAAAAAATAACATTTTGGCTTTACCTTTAGAAATAATTCTTAAAACTTAAAAAGTTTTGAAGTATTAATAAATCTTGCAGAAAATACACATGAATACTCAAGCAAATCATCAGGTAAAAACCTTCCAAATCAAGTGGGTTTCCCAAAACTCTCAGTACTTTAATTAAGCTAAGACAAATTATTATTATTATCAATTTGGTCTAGATATTTTGAATAATAAAATACAAAACAGTAGAATTTTGCATGAGGTCCTAGAATGTTAAAAATCATTAAAAAGACAGAATATTTAATTAGTCTTGTGAAAACTGATTTACAGTCACCTGCCTTGCTACCACCGTATCTTGGGAATGGTGTGAATGACGCAATATGAAGAATATACAGTTTAGTTGTGTTTTTAAAGGTGCAAAGTAAAAATCAATGGTATTATAATTTGTGGTTGTTAGATTCCATTTCTAATTATCAATAACTGGGTAATAAATTAACCATTGATACTTATTTGAACATGAGAGCACTCTGCTACATGGTACATGGTACACAGATATAGGAGCCTGGGTTGGTTTTCACTTTAATTAAATTTAACACAGGTACACCTGTTTCTCATTATTACAGTAACTCTGAAGGATGGTGGCAGGAGTGGGGGGGGATCAACTTTGCTGCAAAATGAACAAAAGGTTGCAACTGTCCTACAGCTTTTCAAAATATCTCACAATGGTAATGGAGAAAGCATCAGTTTAGAATGTTACCAGTTGTCAATGCAAATGTGAAATGTGACATGAACTGTTGTGCTTGATAGCATTTCAGATATTGAAAATATTCTGTCAATAAAAAAGCATAAAAGGCTTTAAAATTTTTTTTCAGCATAAAAATAGACTAGATCCCGTAGCAATTTAAAAAAAAAGTGTCATTGTGGCATCTTTTAGGAGTGTCTGCACAAATACACTCAATTACCTAGTGTATCAACTTAAATCCTACATTGGCCATTTTTTTTCCTTACAAACTACCAAATTCATGAAGAGGAAAGTACCTTGAAAGAAGCTAAATAGCACTTTTAGACATGTAGGTAAATTCAAATACCTCTTTTGCTCTGAATCTTAATGTAATTCTACTATTTTTTGTATTCTTATGTGCCAGCCAGTGTTATGTGGATTTAATAGGCATCTCATTTATTTTCACAATAATACTATGTGGTAACTATAATTGTGTCCATTTTAAAAATGAGAAAATTTTTAAAAGACTTATTAGTTTGTCCATCACTGTAAGCCTATTTATTCAGCAACATTTGTTTACAACTGTGCCTCATTCCAACATTTACTCAATTTCTAATATCCTTGATATTTCGAGAACACACTCCAAAATGTTATTATTTGTAGAAAAGGGCAGTGTTCTCCTGGCTTTTCAAATTATTTATTTGTTCTTGGAAAAAAAGTCATTTTTATTTTCAGAAAGTATTTAAAAAACAGTATCTTCTTTGCCTACTTTTCAGAGATGTTATAGGAAATGAAGGAGTTAATATATCAGAGAACGTGTTAAATGTTGTAAAGTGTTATGAAAATTTATTGTGTAATTGCTATATACTATCAATATACTGTGCAATAAACTCAGAAGCCTTCCTTGAAATTCTGAGGCTTTGGGGGAAGTGTGAGTACATGCATCTATATGGCAATCTCGCGCGTTATACTGAGGAGTGAGGATTCTCATGGGCTCAGCTACTCCTGCATAGGGGCTTTGAAAGTCTTTTATATGGAGGTTAGTTTCTCATCGCACCTATTTCTGGGCTCATTATACACAGACAAAGTGATAAATTACAATGACCTAAAAACTGATGTTTCTGGATGTCAGCTCCTAGAAGCTGTTATGCTCCCAGGTGACATCCAGGGGCAGTTTTTATATCTCAAGTATCCCCTAGAGTGGGCCATGCAAACTCAAACACTCAAGTGACACGCAAAACACACCAGCTGTAGGGATTACACTGATGTAAGCTTTAGCTCATTTCTGACATTAGGGAATGCGGGACTACTATTTCTAGGTCTTCTGATTTCTAAGAGATGGCAGGAATTGAATTTTTGAGGGAAACACTCCTATTTTTTAAATGTTAGAAACTAACTCAAATTAAAACAAGACAAGCTGGCTGAATATGTAATTCTATTTGTGGGATTTCGTTTTGCTGTTTCCTGATTCATAATCTCTAAATCAGACTTCTATGGTATATTCTTCATGCTATTCTCTATAAAATACTGTCTCATTATCATTTGATACTTAGTGTCGTGTATTTTTTCCAATTGAAGGCAAACATGAAGTACTTTTTCAAGAAAGCATAGTTAAGCAGCTATTCTGAGTCACTATTGTCAAAGGAATCCCTTATTTCTGGTTCCAGTAGAAATACCAGGCTTTATATTCTGGCCCAGCTTTTAGGTTATGTACTAAACATAGGCTGCCTCTGTCTCTCTGCTGCGCCTGCTGACTGTGTATGGATATAGCTGGAATTTGCATGTCAAAAGAGCAGGTGCTTTGCTGGGAAGAGCTCCAATTAAACACAAGGCCTAGAGAAGCTCAAGAGTACTTGACCATTGCTGTGGTGGAGGGTGACACTTATTTTCACAAGCTTCCATAACAAATCCAGACACTCTGAGACAATTATGTAGACCAAATGTCTATGCACAGTGGGATCTTTCTGCTAAATTTGGACTGGCACAGGGCCAGCTTCTCTCCAAATCCCTGGTGCAAGGTGACTCCTATTACAATAGAAGTAATACTGCATGCTTCTGTTGAAGTGACTTTGTGAAAAAAGGGGGTGGAAAGAAAATACAGCATTTGGAACACATTGGAGTCCTTAGATATAAAACCACATTGCAAATCCAAAGTGTTAGTGGAACTGGGTGTGATTTCTCCCTGTAATCCTAGCATTTAGGGAAACTGAAGTGGGAAGATCGCTTGAAGCCAGGAGTTCTGGGTGGCCCTGGGTAATATGTTGAGACCTTGTCACTCAAACAAATAAGAAAAATTAGTTGAGTTTGGTGCCATGTGCCTCTAGCTTCAGGTACCCGAAAGGCTGAGATGGGAGTGTCACTTGGGCCTAGAAGTTGAAGGCTGCAATGAGCTATAATTGTGTCACTACACTCCAGCCTGGGCAATACAGCAAGACATTGTATCTAAAAAGAAATTAAAAAATTAAAAAATAAAGTTAAATAAAAATTCAAAGTGTTAGATAAAACAGTGTAAAGGAACCTTCCTACCCTCTTCTCTGGCTCAATGATAGCCGCTCTAATGCTGACTTAGTTTTCAAACTACATGCCACACAATAAAATTTTCATTCATAGGTTTCATGAAGAGATTGAGACAAGTTCCAATGGAATTTTGATTAACAACTCTGTGATATTTCCCAGTAGGATGGAGAGAGAAAGCAAAAAAAAAAAAAAAAGAAAAGAAAACAGAAATATAGTCTCTTAAACCCAGGGTCACCTCTATTAATTTTCTAATTTTCACCTTGGAAAGTCCTTGCAGATTTTATCATGTCTCTTTGAGGCACCTTGAAGGGCACTTGATGCTATATTAATTACAAAGATATCACTGGTGTTGTTGAAGTTTCAAAAAATTAGGTCAACATCCTAACATCCACTATGCTTAAAATTTATTTCTGAAGTTTAAGATACCTTAATCAGTTTTGGCAAGGGTCACTTTTAATGTAGATTGGCAATTCAAAACTGGGAACTATGAGCACTCCCTGACTTTCAAGGGGAAGTTCAAATTGATTTGGAAGATGACACACTTATTCAAAATCTAATCTATTTATCTCTTTTAAATACAAAACCTGACTCTAGTTGGGAACCATAATTTCCTTCAAAGAATGAGTAAAACTGAATACTTACCCAAATAAAATGCCTAAAGGTAAATACTATTTTATCATCAGGAATTTACGGATTAAAACATGTTTGCAACATATTTTTTCTGGCTTTTTAATATATATTGCCAACTCAAAAAAATTTAGTTTCCTATTGATGCAAGCTTAGCAAAAGACAATAAAGCAATCCTGTTATAATCTTTTGCATATCTGTGTTTAAACTAAGAACACATGATTGTCAGATTTTAATTCCAAAAGACATCGAGTGGCTTAAAGATAACTATCAAACTTTGAGAGTCAAATGTATAAATTATTAAAAGATCAATGTTACTGCTTTTAATTTCTACATTGAAAACTCAATATCTTTACCAAGTAAAATTTCCTTTCAAGGTGTCTTGGAAAAATAGGTATGAACCATTTTAAGTTCTATTTTTGTTAGTGTGTCAGCTCTGTTTATAACTCAAATCTATATTTTAACTCTTAACATAGGAACCAAGGGAGCATGAAACCTAGAATAAATTCTCCAAGGTATTTCTAGGTCACACCAGGATGTCAATAATGCACTTCTTGGTTTGGATTCAGTATTTTTTTCTGACAAGCTTTAATAGAATCCTTTTATTATGCACTCAAAGAACATAATAACTGTAGTTTATGGAAATATTTGTTTATATCACGTACAAAAATATACTCTTATTTCCCAAAGCATGTTTGTGAAGCACTATTTCTATCATTAGATGCTAAGAGAAAAAGAAAAAGGAATTAAAGAGAATTTACAATACATATTTCTACATTAAAGGCTCTGAGAAGTCTTGCAATGAATATGTTTTTTACCAATTACTAATGTTACATCACAAATTATGTGACTGCATTTTGAGTGTGTGTATGGTGTGACATGGAATCATTGGCTTATATTTGGTGAAAGCTGAAGGACAAATAATTGTCTTTTTGATGGAAATGATGTAGGTAAAACAGTGTTTTCTAAACTCTTGAAATAGGAGTAGAAGTTCAGGATCAACATGTAAAAGATTTTGCATTCATGCATTTGTCTAAAAATTCCCAAACATAACTAGTAAAGAAGGCAAAGAGGGGAGTCAGATTTGTTTTCTTTGTAGGGACTTGAAATATTGAAAATAAAGGAGATAAGAGTGCACGATTGGAGTTCCAAGGCAGTCCATGTATATGAATAATACCTTCTTAGAGAGAAAAGGTTGAAGAAAATCATGTTTAAAATTTTAAAATAGAGACCCTTTAATATTATGTCAATGGGTAGTATATTTAAGGACACTAAAAAAATTTATAGCCATTATATTTTCCAGTGGGGGATGAAGTAGGATAAAATGGAAGAAGAAAGCAGAAGTATATCAAGAAAGATTGAAAGAAAATTTTAAAGACCAGTAAAGTAAGGGAGTAGTGCTTGGAAGGAAGAGACAGAGTGAGACAGAATGATGTGTGGGCCTAGGGATAGTAAGCAGTTTCTGTGTATATGAACTGCTATGGTTATGAACTACAAAACACTTGAGCTGTGAACTTGGGGAGAAAACCTCCCATCAGATTCCTTTGAAATATGAATTATCTGGTCACACTTTATTTGCAGATCTTCATTTGTTCTTTGTCCTAATTCTCAAAGAAATTCTTTGAATGTGGCAGATACAAAAAGGCCAGGAGGAAAAGAATTATATTTTTGTGTTTCCCAGAAAATGGCCAGAAAACTCCGAAACCAAGCTAAAGAAATGAATCTTATTGTTGGGGAACTCTAGAATAAAAAATAAAACAGAAAGGAAAAAATATTGAAGACTGGAAATAAAGGAAGCTAGAACGAGAGTCTTCTAAGAAATAGGAATGGGTTGGAAGAATGAGTTTTGAGAAGAGGCCCTACCCTTGAGTCTGTATTTATCCATATCCTCTCCAAAAAATTTCTGGCTCTTCATTGGCAGGGTCATGTGTGATGGCATTTGAAATTCAGGCAGTACCACTTATTAGACTTGTAATTTTAGGAAAATTCTCTAAATTTTCAGTGCCTTAATTTTCTCAATTTTTAAATACGGATACTAACATGTACCAAATGAGGCTTGTCTCCTAGTAAATATTAACAACTACCCAATTATGTTTGCTTATCTTCATTTCACAGACTTTTCCCATCCATCCTTGCACTAACATTTCATATATGCCATCATAATGGAGCAACCCTCTCACCTTCCCCAAACTATAAAAATCTTTTTCTTTTCCTCTATCTTGTGTATATATTACATTAGCTGGCACTGACTGCACATGTGTCTGCATCTTGACTTGCCTCATTGGTGTAAATCTTCTTTCTTCAATGAGTGTGCGTAATTGTGGATCCTGGGCCCCAACCCATTCAGGGAGGCTGAATGACTTAAACAAAGGAAGCGCAGGTGACTGGCCATCCCTACCTCCTCATCTGCCCACCCCTCCATACTGGCAGGGCAGGGCATGACTGAGACCATGTGGACCATTAGGGAAGGCTGCCCTTTTGTACCTGGCAAAGTATATCATATCCCCATGCTAATTGTTCTGTGTTTATACTGGTATTATCATTTTGGGGGCAGAGAATTACCCAACCTGTGGCCATCAGAGCCTTGACACTTAAGGTTCCTGAATATACTCATGTCTCTTTTCTCTTGTCCTCCAGTTTCATTCTTTGCTATTGGTTCACAGTATTGAGAGGCTTTAAAGACCTTTAATCAGCAGATCAACTAGTCTGCAAATGACTTCAAGCTAGCTTGAGTACTGTCTGTTACCAGGTCCTGCCCCAGGGGCAGGATCCTTTAAGACCTGTGGAACCAGCAGCTATCAAATGGGGAAAATGAAAGTAAAAGCAGCAAGAGATAAAAAGGACACACAGAATAGAATTTTGAAAGGTGAGCACCGAGGACCACCCCTCTTTGTGGGGCTCCAGGGAGTGGCCCTGAGTGCTTGTTCCACACAGCTTTTATTGAAGGCTATTTTCTCATTTAGCCAAGAGGATAAGCTAAGAAAGGTAGAGAAAACAACAGCAGTTTTTATGAGTGAGCGTGTTAGTTCTTACTCTATCAATAATCATTATGTTAACAGGCTGGGAAGCCTTGAGAAATCTGGAACCTGAGCCTTGTGTGGGGGCAGCCTCCTGTCTGTGGTCATGCACACAGATTCCTTGACGGAGGTTAGACCCCTCTAGTTTCTCTGTGGGGCAGACATGGTGGCATCAGTTCTTCTCTGAAGAATTAGTGGAAAATAATTTTCCCCTTAGCTTTACCCAGAGGCACTTTCCTCCATGGTTAGGGTATAAGCCCTCCTGCCCATATCTTGGGGCTTGAGTCGTCCCTTTGATCTCTGCCCTGGCCATTATTCAAATCCCCACAGTAGGTATTTGCTTCTGGAAGGTTGTTAACTGTTGACTGGGCAGGGGTCGGCCTGGTTAATGTTCTTTCCCAGACCTTGCACACAGCTTCTGCTACAGCCATTGTTCTTCAGAGTGCTTACAGACCCAATAGGGGTGTTTGCAAGCTGTATCCATTACAGACCAGGCTTCCAGAAAAAACAGAAGCTGCCCAGACAAGTAATTCAATTGTTAGTTTAAAAATAAGCTAGCTAAATTGTTTTTATTCTGCCTTGCCCAGTTTATTTTTCTGTTTTCCCCCTTTTCTGAAGGTGTTTTCCCTCATCAAGAACGGAGTTTTTGGGCTCAGTGCCTGTGGCTCAATGGGCTAAGGTGCTGGCCACATACACCTGAGTTGGCGGGTTCGAATCCAGCCCAGGTCCACCAAGCAACAATGACGGCTGCAACCAAAAAATGGCCGGGCATTGTGGTGGGCACCTAAGGTCTCAGCTACTGGGGAGGTGGAGGCAAGAGACTCACTTGAGCCCAGGAATTGGAGGTTGCTGTGAGCTATGATGCCATGGCACTCTATGGAGGGTGACAGCTTGAGGCTCTGTCTCAAAAAAAAAAAAAGAATGGAGTCTTTGGTCCCCATTCTCCCTACAGTCTGTTCCTTGGAATGTGCAGCACAAGTGGGGAGTAAAAATAACTGGGAGAAGGTTCTTAAACCACAATTTCCAATCACGGGTGGTTAAAGGTAAAATATAAGAACTTTCTGCCTATTTTATTCACTAGTACTCAACTAACTTAAAATATATCATATTTATACAATTCAAAAAATGTTAAAGTTATGTTACATAATAGAAGGTCACTGTTTGGACTGAACTCTTTCACTAAGCCCAACAGACAAAACCAAGGTGGAGATAGTGGTACTAAACAAAATGCCACATAAAGCAAACTGAAATTCTGTGGAAGCAAATAGACCCCAAACCAGAACAGATTTTCTTGAAAATGAGAGATTTTTATCTACTTGAGTCAGCATAAGGAAGTCTCTGCTTTAATGTTAACCAATCTTTTTTTTTTTCTATTATTCTGGAAGTTTTATTTCCACCCTATGAAACCACTGTGAACTAAAAATAAAATCTTAAACCTTCCACTAACTGAGCAAATCTCTCTTGGCCAAAGAGACCCCAGATAAACCTAAAACAGAGTTTCTTCAGAGTGCTTAAGGACCCAGTAAGCCATGATGGGATAAGAGTTGGAACATACTTAGCTAGTGGCCATCAGACTTTATTTCCTAAGGACCAAACCAGCATTCTTTCCTGACAAAAGAGCACCTACTTTAAAGGGGTTTTAGCATCTGCAGAACATGTGTAGAGGGGCTTTCATGTCCTTGTTTTACCTTTTTGACATAGACAGTTGCCATTTTTAAATGTGGACCCCCCAAAAGGAGATAAAGCCCCATTACACAGGCTTACAGTTATCTCTTTAGAAATATTCATGACTTTACCTATATCTCATTAAATATTTATATTTAACCACCCACTCAGTATAAAAATCCTTTAGTCCTTCCCTTGAAACGTTCCTGGCTTGCTATTGGTCTTGCTATTCAGACTGCCAGAGTAGCCAAGACAGGCTACAAACCTTTAATGACAAATAAAGTTCTTGTTTTCCAAATAATATATTTTTTTCCAGTTAGCACCACTTTTTTGCTATTTCCCAGGAGGAGTTTTCTTTCTATTTTGTATATGTAAAATGGAGGTTTCTCTGATTCATGAATCATGAATAAAAGCCAATTAGTTCTATAATTAAACTTGTTATAATGTTGTCTTTTGACAGTTCTGGTGACCCACAAAGACTCCGATAACAACTTCCAAGACCCCATGAGGAATGTTAGAGAAATCTCCTGGCTTCCTCCCAGAACCCTGGGGTCTGTAAATTCCTCTTGGGAACAGCTTTTGGGAGTTGGCTCTGCTCTTTTCACATTGAGCCCCCAGATTATCACTTTGGCTTTCAAATCCAGGGTTACTTTAAACTGTAAGAGAGCACATCCGTGTTCCTGGTTATGCCAATTGATATGTTAATTAGGTGCACCTAGGTGTACCCACTGATCCAAGCCCTGAGGTTCCACAGTGACTCAATAGCCGATTAGATGTGCTACATGGTTTATTGAAGGGCTTTCACACGCCACCAGTCATGCATTCAATTCAAAGGCAGAATATTCAACTCAAAGGCAGAAAAAAACAGGGGGTGAGGGGTATGTAATGAACCACAGCAATGACTCGAGAAACCAGTGCAGAGGTAGGTTAGTCAAATGGTTCTGGGTGGAGGGTTGCACCTCTTGAGGTCAGAGGCCCAGGCTGTCAAGAAAAGAGAAGGCTCCAGAGTACAGAAGCACAGCCTCCAAAAAGGCATCATGAACAAGACTGGTACTTTACAGCTTTAAAGATCCTCTGCACTGTACCAGAATGTATATTGCAGCCCAATTCATAATTGCTAAGTCGTGGAAGAAGCCCAAGTGCCCATCGACCCATGAATGGGTTAGTAAATTGTGATACATGTACACCATGGAATACTATGCAGTCTTAAAGAAAGATGGAGACTTTACCTCTTTTGTGTTTACATGGATGGAGCTGGAACATATTCTTCTTAGCAAAGTATCTCAAGAATGGAAGAAAAAGTATCCAATGTACTCAGCCCTACTATGAAG
>CAUYRH010081859.1:0-41186 GCA_963574655.1 Perodicticus potto
GCTGCAATAAACAGTCTAGTGCAAGTGTCCTTATGATAAAAGGATTTTTTTCCTTCTGGGTAGATGCCTAGTAATGGGATTGCAGGATCAAATGGGAGGTGTAGCTTGAGTTCTTTGAGAGTTCTCCATACTTCCTTCCAAAAAGGTTGTATCAGTTTGCAGTCCCACCAGCAGTGTAAAAGTGTTCCCTTCTCTCCACATCCACGCCAACATCTGCAGTTTCGAGATTTTGTGATATGGGCCATTCTCACTGGAGTTAGATGGTATCTCAGGGTGGTTTTGATTTGCATTTCTCTAATAATTAGGGATGTTGATCATTTTTTCATAGGGTTGATTTTTTTTTAATCCATCACATTTTCTAACAGGTTAGGATACAAGAGAGAATTTTGATTTTTTCCCCTTTAAACTGTGTCTGGTCAAAATGTGTCTGGTCATTGTATTGTGCCTTGAAATTTCTATCAATGTAAGGATAAGTTAGCTAATGTCTTTTTATATTCTAGGAATATAAAGTTTCTTATTAATGTAAGGATAATTTAGCTATTGTCTTTTTGATATTCTAGGAATATGATGGATAACAAAAGAAAGATTAATTTTTCTCTTCCTTATCAAGAAATAGAACTCTTAATTCTGTTTAATGTCCATATGAGTTAGGGCTTTCCAAAGAGACAAAGCTAGTAGTAATAATGTATTTTCTATTGATATATGCGTTTAATATAGGAATTGGCTCACATGATTATGGAGGCCGAGAGTTGCCACGATCTGTTATCTGTAGGCTAGATAGCCAGGAAAGTCAATGGTGTAATTCAGCCACTGTCCCTAAGCCTGAGGACCAAAGGAGCCAATGATGTAAGTGCTAGTCTAAAACAGAAGACCTGATGTCCGAGGGCAGGACAGTACTGATGTCCCAGCTCACGAAGACAGGTTGATTTCACCCTTCCTCTACTTGCTCGACTTAGGCTATCATCAGTGGATTGGATGACACCTACCCAGGTAGCTGAGGATGATCTTTACTCAGTCTGCCAATTCAAATCTAATCTCTTCTGGAAAGACCCCATAGACACACCTAGAAATAATGCCTTACCACCTCTAGGCACGAAGAAGCTCAGAAAATTTCACCCCAGAATATAACTCCTTGGTATGAAGAATATTTTGAATTAAAGGTCCTTAGAAGGGGTTTTCCCTCTACTTGAATAACCAGCTGGACCATCAAAAGAAGAACTGATTTCCTTTGCCCCTTGCTATTTTCTAAATATGTTGCAAAAAGAAATATCAAGAATACAACCAGACCTGGCCTGAATTATTTTAATCATAATATCTATCTCTTAGGTTAAATAATAAATCAATCTGTGTCCCCCATTCATTCCTTCTTCCTAGCAACCATTTATTGCACCTAAATAGAATTATCTATATTCCTCATTCCTTCTCTCCTCTAAAAGGAGGGTGTATAAATTTCTGGACCTCACTGAGATATTAAGTAATCACACTGTGATTCTCTCCAAGTGCATGGTAAATAAACCTCTTTCTCTTTTTAATCTGCCTTAATTATGAATTAATCTTTCAGTGAACATTTGAGGAAGGAGAAATTTCCTCCCCATAAGGGCATTCCTTAGCCCAGTGAAGCTGGCACTTAAAATTAACCCTCACAAGGACCTATGGCAACGACTTGACTTTCTGGGTAAGTTCTAAATAAAATGTTCTTTGATGAACGAACATTATTATTTTGTTACCAATTTAGTACAGAAGACCCCCCAAATCTCATTATTATGAATGGTTTTAATTCTCTGTTGAAGATAGATATGCTTCTTTATGAAATGAGAGCTTTTTTCTGTGATTAGTTTTCCCACCCATTTTTTTCTTTAAAAAATAGATATGGGATTCTTAATGAATAACATTTAAATTTAAGACATGAAACTATAAAAATACTAGAAGTGACTGTAAGGAAAATACTTAGAGATACTGGCCTGGGAATATATATTATGAGGAAGACCAACCCCTGGCAATTTCGGCAACACCAAAAATAAGTAACTGGGATTTGATCAAGCTAAAAAGCTTCTGCACAGCTAAGGGCACTACAATCAAAGCAAACAGACAGCCTTCAGAATGGGAGAAGATGTTTTCAGATTATGATTCTGACAAATATCTGATAACTAGAATCCACAGGAAACTCAAATTAATCAATAAAAAAAGAATAAATAACCCCATTTTTTTGTGGGCAAGAGACTTGAACAGAAACCTCCCTAAATATGACAGACAAATGGCCAACAAACACATGAAAAATACTCATCTTTAATCATCAGGGAAATGCAAATCAAAACACCTTGAGATATCACCTAAGTCTAGTAAGATTAGCCTATATCACAAAGTCCTAAGACTGTAGATGCCAGTGTGAATGTGGAGAGAAAGAAACACTTTTACACTGATGGTGGGATTCAACTAACACAATGTTTATGGAAAGAAGCATGGAGAATCCTCAAAGAACTAAAAGTTGACATTCCATTTGATCCCACAATTCCATTACTAGATATCTACCCCAAAAAACAAAAATCATTTTACCACAAAGACATTTACATTACAATGTTTATTGTAGCCCAACTCATAATTGCCAAGGGGTAGAAGCAACCCAAATGCTCATGGACCCATGAATGGATTAACAAACTGTGATATATGTATACCATGGAATACTATGCAGCCACAAAAAGATGGAGAATTTACATCTTTTTTGTGTACTTGGATAGAGTTGGAACATTCTTCTTAGTGAAGTGTCTCAAGAATGGAGAAAAAAGTATCTTACGTATTCAATACTATTATGAAACCAATATATAAACACACATTCATATGAATGATAACACAAATATAGTCTACCAAGGGAGAGGGCGATTGCTGAGAAGAGGGAAAGATTTTGCTAGGATGTCACCTAATGCACACAATGCAAGGATATAATTCAAATTAACTAAGAGTAAATTTTAAATGTCTTACCACAAAACAAGTGAGGTGATGGCTCTGTTAATCATTTTGATTTAAGCATTCCACATTGTATATCAAATCATCACATTGTACCCCATAAATGTATACAGTTATGATTTAATTAAAAAATTAAAAAGATATTGAAAGTGTCATGGTTTTTTCATAATTCACCAATAAACTCTAAGGCTTTTATAATTAGACAAATTAATTATGTATCTTGGTATATTTATTTTCTTCTTATTGTAGAAGTTCTTTAATATTCTGTTTCATCATTGTTGCTTCTAGTATTATATTTATTCTTTTAACACTATATTCATAAGTCCAATTAGTTTAGCTCCTTTTAAAAAGTGTGAATTCTTAATAACATATTACCTTACAATAACTAAGACATGTTATAAATTACCTTGTGTGCTTAAAAGAAAACACTCAGTGTTTGCCTAAAGAAAGAATAGAAAAAATTAAATTACAGTAGAACTCTATAATTTGACCACCTAAGGGACTATAACAAACTGGTAAATATATGGAGGTGGTCAACATAAGGAACTAGGCCTACTGTACTGATAGATAGGTGTGGTGCATTTCGAGACTATGAAAATCAGGTCAACTTAGGGAAGTGGTCAATGTAGGAAGGTGGTCAACCATGGAGGTTCTACTGTATATTCTGAAAAAAAGAAAAAGTAAAATGTGTTATAGAATTTTTAAAACTTCCATCACATAAAAATTTTTATGCTAAGACAAGGCTCAGTGTATTTGATTGTGATACTTAAATACTTCTATTTACCATGTTCAAAATATATCCATGTGGAATGTATTCTTATGGGAAATCTTATCATTTTCTAGCCATAGATACATTGAAAAATGATCTGATATAATCAAACTTCAATTTCCTCATCTACAAAGTTTTATAAAAATACCATCTCTAATTGTCTCACTAGATAACTATAAAAATAAAATAAGATAATGCATGTGAAATTGCCTCATAAACCAAGAAGACCATAAAATGCTGTGGGATATTTTGAATATCTGGTGTTGCCCATAAAATTTCAATATCTGCCCTTGTCACCTGCCTATAATTTAAGAGGGATGACTGATGCAAATAAATATAAAACTAGGAAGAATTACAATGATGAATAACAGGAAAAAGCACAAAATTGATATAATTTTTTTTTTTTTTTTTTAGAGACAGAGTCTCACTTTATTGCCCTCAGTAGAGTGCTGTGGTGTCACATAGCTCACAGCAACCTCCAACTCCTGGGCTTAGGCGATTCTATTGCCTCAGCCTCCCGAGTAGCTGGGACTACAGGCCCCCACCACAACAGCCGGCTATTTTTTGTTTTGGAGTTCAGCCGAGGCCGGGTTTGAACCGCCATCTTTGGTATATGGGGCTGCTGCCCTCCTCGATGAGCCACAGGCACTGCCCATAATTGATATAATATTGAAAGTTTTACTATGTAGCTAAACATCACTCTCTCCCTTCCACTATTCCTACTGATATCAACATCTACATTGAGGATCCACCCAATTTCTTGGCCTCCCAATTCTTTTAATTTCTCATTGGCAAGAATTGCCTTTTCAACCCATTTGTCTTAATAATAACTCCACACCATCCAAACTCTCAGCTTCAAGCACTGTAAGCTTAGACTATCTCTCTACTTTTTCAAGCCCATTCCTTCCTGTACCAACATCAACAATTCTTCCTACAATTTCCTTCAGTTGTCTAGTACTTAAGCCCATTCCTCTCTCTCTTCTTCCTCATTTGTCTTAGATTCCGCTGTCTAAATAAAAAATTTGCTTTGCAAACACCCTTCACTTCCTTGCTCCTATCTCTGTCACCCCTGTATCCAGACGTTAGCATTACTATTCTGTTTAAATGTAACTGCTACATCTGTGAGTATGATCTACCAGAAAGCTAAAAGCTAGCTTGTTATAGATGAGCTTCAGTTTAAATGGTTAATAAGAAGCCTGAACTGAACCTCAGGCAGTCTGCTATGCCATTAGATTGCCCCTCTCAATTCACTATCTTACCCTACAAGAACATGACTAATTCACATTTCATTTCCTAAAACCTGTAATACTCACTCTTCTGCTTACATTTATCTGATAACTAGTCCTTATTTCACTAAGACAACAGAAAGTATAAATACAGAAGTTCCACAGGCCTCTACAACACTTCCAATAACAAAGTGGTTTCTATAGTATTCATTTAGGCCTTCACTCCTGTTACTGTAAAAGGCCAACCCACCATTTGTGCATAAGATCCCTTTCCCTTTACCTACTGAAGGACATTTGACATGTTCCCCCTCTTACCTATGTTTCAATTTTAGCATTTCTACTGGGTTATTCTCATTATACTACAAGCATTCTTATCAAGTTCCAACTTTTGAAAAGCACTCTATGATTACCTAATTCACAAACTTTAAAAAATTCCCAGACAAGTAATAATGCTGGTAAAGATGTGGAGAAAAGGGACCCTCCTACACTGTTGGTGGGAATGTAAATTAATGCGACCACTATGGAAAACATTACAGACGTTCCTCAGAAAACAAAACACAGAGTTACCACATGACCAGCCATCCCAAATTTGGGTGTACATCCAAAAAAGGGGAATTCAGTATATTAAAAAGATACCTGAACTCCCATGTTTATGGCTGCACTAGTCACAACAGCAAAGATTTGGAATCAACATAAGTCCCCATTAACGAATGACAGGATAAAGAAATTGTGCCACACATATACAATTGAGTATTATATAGTCACGGCAAAGGTTGACATCCTGCCATTTGCAACAACATGGATGGAACTAGAGAATCTTAGGTTAAGTGAAATAAACTAAGCACAGAAAGACAAATAGTCACATGTTCTCACTCATATATGAGAGCTAAATGTTTAAAACAATTAGTCTCATAGAGAAAGACGATAGAATGATGGTTATCAGAGGCTGGAAAAAGTAGGGAAAGGAGAAATATAGTACAAAAATACAGTTAGGTAGATAGAATTAGCAATGTTTGATAGCAAAACAAAATGACTATAACAAACAATTTGGAAAATACTTTAAAATAACTACAAGAGTGGAGTTGGAATGTTCCTAACATAAAGAAATGATAAATGCCTGAGGTGATGTGATGGATACCCCAATTTCACTGATTGGATGAATTCACATTGCATGCCTATACCTATAGCAAAACATCACATGTACTCTATAAGGATATACAATTATTATGTGACTACAATATTAAAATTAAAAAATACAAAATACATCTTCACCATCTATAGTAAAATTACTGAAATTACCTATATTTGCTAAATCCATGTGCCTTCCTCTTACTCTCTCCCAAACCTACTCCAGTGAGGTTTTTTCCCTACTCCTCTCTGAAAATTTGCTTCTGTCAAGTTAACTTCTAGATTGAAATTCAAAATAACCATTTCTCAATCTTTATTTTCACTGATCTCTCAGCAACATTTTACACATTTAATTATCCCAGTTTTAGGTGATATCCCAAGGCTGAGTTTTTCACATTCTGAAGTGAAGACTTTCAATTAAAAAAGGTGTGCAAAAATATACTCAACAATGCATATTTTTAATTCTCAGTGCTCACCCCCAATCTTTATCCTTAAAAGAATTTTGAAGAGGCCGAGATATAGGCCAGAGGTTGAATAGAAATGTTTTACGGAGGGTGACACTATACCGCTACAGCGTTCTGAAGGTTTTTCACATGTTCAAGTAAGACTAATGTATAAGAATTCAACAACATATTAAAAGCATCATTCATAATGATCAAGAGGGATTTTTCCCTGGAATACAAGGATGATTTCATGTGCACAAATAAATAAATGTAATGTTCCATATTAGCATAACAAAAGATAAAAATTATATCATCATCTCAATAGATGCAGAAAAGATATTTGGCAAAATTGAATAACCTTTCATGATACAATCTCAACAAATTAGGTATAGAAGGAAAGATACTCAACTTAATAGAGGCCATATACAATAAGATCATAGGTAACATAGTACTCAGTGGTCACCATCTGAAAGAAAGCCTTTCCTTGAAGACCAGGAAGAAGAAAATGGTGCCCTCTCTTACCACTTCCATTCAATATAGTACTAAAATCTTAATTCAAGCAATAAAGCAACAAAAACCATTCTAATCAAATGAAAGAAACAAAATTGTGCTGTTTGCGGTGGCTCAGGCTTATATTCCTAGCTCTCTGGGAGTCTAGGATTAAAGAAGGAGGATTGCTTCAGGACAGTAGTTCAAGACCAGCCCAAGTAAGAGCAAAACCCCATTTCTGTACAATAGAAAATAAAAAGAAAAATTAGCCAGGTGTGATGGTGCACACCTGTAGTCCCAGCTACTTGGGAGGCAGAGGCAGAGGTTTGCTTGAGCCCAGGAGTTTGAGGTTGCAGTGAGCCATGATGACACCACTGGACTCTTGCCCAAGTAACAGAGTAAGATTCTAATTCAAAAAAATAAAAAAAAATTAAAATTATTACAGATGACATGGTCTTACATGTTGAAAAACCTAAGGAATCCACCAAAAAACTGTTAAATCTACTAAACAAATTCAGTCAAGTTGCAGCATACACAATCAACATACAAAAATCTGTTAGCTTTACACACTGACAACAAACCGCCCAAACGGTCCCATTTATGATAGCATCAGAAAGAATAAAATACTTAGGAATAAGTATAAGTAAAGAAGTAAGAGATCTGTATACTGAAAACTATAAGACATTGATGAAAGAAATTGAAGAAGACATTAATAAGGGGAAGGGATGTCCTGTCCACAGACTGGAATCATTAATATTGTTAAAGTGCTCATGCTGCTCAACATGTTCTACAGATACAATATAATATCTATACAATTTCAATAACAATTTACAAAAATAGAAATAAATGATCTTAAATTTTTTTGAACCACAAGATAACCTGAGTATCCAAAGTAATCCTGAAACAAGAACAAAGAAAGACACATTGCATTTTCTAATTTTATACTGTATTACAAAGCTATACTAATCAAAACAGATTAAAAGAAAATGTAAACAAGTTAGACTACATCAAATTAAAAAGCTCTGCACAGCAAAGGAAATAATCAAGAAAAAGAAAAGATAAACTATAGAATGGAGAATATAATTGCAAACCATATACCTGATAATGGGTTAGTACCAAAATACACAAAGAACTCATAGAACTCAAAAGCCAAAAACAAATAACCTGATTTTAAAATGTGCAAAGAATTTGAACAAGCATTCTTGCGAAGAAGAGACATAAACTGCCAGCGGGAATATGACAAGATACTCAACAGCAATAATCTTTAGGGAAATGCAAATGAAAACCACAAGGAAACATTACCTCACACTTGTTAGATTGACTGTTATGAGAGATAACTGTTGGTGTGGAAAAGGGGTAACCTATGTATATTGTTTGTAGGAATAAAAATTGATATAGCCATTATGAAAAACAGCCTCAAGTTGCTACAAAAGCATTAAAAATGGGACTACCATACAAGACAGAATTTCTAGGTATACCAAAAGCTGTCCAGAAAGTATCCAGCCACGTATGTCTCTATTTTCATATTACATGGCCAGATATTTTCCTGACAGTCCTTATCTATTCAAAGGGAATGAAGTCAAAGTATCTCAAGAGTTCAAAGGGGCCTACAGCTGTTAGTCGCAGCCTTATTCACGACAGCCAAGGTATGAAAAGAATTTAAGTATCTGTCAAAGGAGAATAGATAAAGAAAAAATATATAGAGGAAGAAACTTTGAACATATACTATCATATGGATGAACCTGGAGGCTATTATACTAAATAACATAAATCAGTCACAGAAAAAACAAAGAACACACTATCTCGCTTACACGTGTAATTGTAAAAATTTATAGTCACAGAAGCAGAGAGTGAAATGTTGCTTATCAGGGGGTGGGGACTGAGGGGGATGGAGTTATGTTTGCCAAAAGGTACAAAATTTCAGTTACAAAATGAGTAGGTTCTAGAGATCTAATGTAAGAGCATGGCAATTGTAATACTATGTTGGATGCTTGACACTGTCTAAAGGAGTAGACCTTAACCTTCTGTTTGTTCTTCTCAAATGAACAAACAAAATGATAACGGTATGAGGTGATGGAGCAATTAATTTACTTGATTATGGCAACCATTTCACAGTGTGCAAGTTGATCATGTTGCATGCCTTAAGTATATATACTTGTTTATTATACCTCAATAAGCTGGAAAAAGGGAGAAAGTAGAAGGAAGAGGAGGAAGGGAGGGAGGAAGAGAATAAAAAGAAACTTCAAAATCTTTTCCACCTAGAATTATTTAGAATATTGTACTAGTTTCCTATGACTTTCCAAACAAACTACCATCAACTGAATCAATAGAAACAACAGAAATTCATTTGTTTATAGGTCTGGAGGTCAAAAGATCAAAATCAAAGTGTTGGCTGGGCAGTTTTCACTTTGCCCCTTATGGCTTCTGAAACATGCTGATCAAAACTCAATGCTGATCAAATACCTCCTTCCACCTGTTAGGATGGCTACTATTAAAATTTTTTTTAAAGCAAATAAAATATTTTGGGAAGTGTGAACCTAAATTAGAGCCCTTGTGCACTGTAGGTGGGAATGTGAAATGGAAAAGTTGCTGTGGAAAACAGTTGAGTGTTTCCTAAAAATGAAAAATAGAATTACTATATTATCCAACAATTTGACTTATTAACAAATGCCCCAAAGAATTAAAAGCAGGGCCTTAAAGAGCTATTTGAATGCACATGTTCATAGTAGCATTACTCACAACAGCTGACACCTAGAAGCAAGCCGAGTATTCATTGATAGATGAACAAGCAAAATGTGGTAAATATATATACAGGGAAATACATATATCATTCAGCTTTACAAAGAAAGGAAATTCTGACACATGCTATGATATAGATGAACTTGGAAGACAGTATGCTAAGTGAAATAATCAAGCCATGACAAAAGACTGAAGCACTTATGTAATGGAAAATTATAAGCAAAGTAAATTAGCTGTTGTCATTTTTCTGGGAGAAGAGGAAATGAGGAGATATTGTTTAAGGGGTATAGAGTTTCAGTTTTCCAATGTGCAAAGAGTTGTGGAGATGGAAGGTGGTGATTACTGCATAACAATATAATGAACTTATCACCACTGTACAGTCAAAAATGGTTAAAATGGTAAATTTTGTGTTAAAATTAAAATTTAACTAAAGTTAAAATTTAATGAAGCAAAACTTAGAATTAAGTGTGTACCTATTACACATTTTAATTTTCTTTCTTTTTTCCCTCCCAGCTTCCTCCTTCTTTTCTTCTTTCCCTCCTTTACCCTTTTCCTTTTTCACCCCTTCCTTAACTGCCTTCCCCTCTGCCCACCTCCTTGCCTGCCTGTCTGCCTTTGCTGCTCATAACTCAATGAAGACATTTTTATGATATCCTGAAGGATATTACAAAACCCGCCAAGATGTCCCTAGCCAAAACTAGAAAAACAAAATGTGACTGTTCCAAGAGTATAGATAACTACAATATGTTGTTTATTAAATTTTCATTTTTCTGAAACTCTTATGACTAGACTTGAGCATTAGCCACTACAATTTTTATCCCAGGTACTTTATAGTAGTGCTCTGCTTCAATAACAATTACCCTATCGGAAAGTGTCAATTTATAAAGCATTTGGTTACTTAGTGCTCATGACGTAAATGTCACAGTTCAAGCACTTGATGGAGAAAAATATTAAATGAAGTGCACTTGTTTTGAAGATAATTTCATTTAACATCTCCAAAGCAGGGTATAATTAAGTTACTCTGTCATACAAAATGATAGAGGCTTTAAATAAGTAACAGCTGGTTACCCCAATGATGGAGCAACTGAAGGGCAGCCCTTGGCAAGGACAGCTGTGCAAACCCAACCCACGCAGTATGCTAATAGCTGTACGCTATGACTAAGGAAATTGCTGAAATGGAATGACACCTAGAAAAGCAAATAATCACCAAGTCCTTACAGCTCGTAGCATGCATTTCAACAGCATTAATGCAGAAATATTAATAATAAGTGCTTATCTATCATTCCTGTGGGAAAATGTGTTTCTTACGTCCAGATAAATTTAGTCAGTCATTGCAGGGCAATGAGCACATTTATAAGAAAGTGCTCCCATTTTAAAATGCAACTATGACTCAAAGGCCATATTTAATGCAAACAAGAAATTAAATTCAATGTATTCATTATGTAAATATTGGCAGAGCAGTATTTATAGAATGTTATGATGAATCCTTATATGAAAACAATCCAAATTTTATTTTATTAAAGGCTTTTGCACGGATATTCATGCAATCAGATTTGCAACAATGACTTTAAAATGTTAGGAGTTGCCTTGCATAAAACAAATATGCTATGAAAACTGTTAAATGATTGGCTCCCATTTTGGAAAGCTGAGTGAGGCTGGGTTTGCATAGAACTAATACTGAAATAAAAGTCATACAAGTTAGAAAAAAAAACTTGATATTGTCACTCAGTCCACATGTCAACAAGGAGGAAAAGTGAGTTTGATTTGTATACTTGTTTTATTCTGTTATCAGGATTCTTCTTAAATTGTACTGCTATCTTTTTGACTTGAAGGTATTCGTAGTTACCAGATGAAGGCTTCTAACAAATACTTTTACTATATCATTTACTAAGCAGACATTTATTATGCAAGCACTATTAAGCAAGAGAATTTCAATAAAACAAGCATTTTTAAGTGCTACTCTGTATTAAGCGCAAGATTTCTGCCCTCAAAAAACTTAGCAACCACTAGGGAAGATGGATACAGAACCAGGAAGTGTCATAATGTGCAGTAACACATGACTGAGAGTTCAGCTATAGCGTCCCAAGAGAACCCTTGTCAGCTATAGACACACACACCCACACCCACCGCAAACAAACAAACAAACAAAAAACACACAAACATTTTTCCAGGCAAAGGAAAGAACACAGCTAAGGCTTGAAGGAACAAAAACAAAATAGCATAGTGTCCTCCGTTTCCATACATAACTGCTTTATGTGCAATTGAGGTCAAACCATACTGTAAAAAATCCTCACTATATTTTCTTTTCTTAACGTTCTTCTCTACACGATCCACTGTCATGGGATGATTTGCTAATGAAAATAATATATAACAATAGCTTTAATAATACAAAAGATGATACATGACATAGTTCAGTCAATACAGTTCATTAAAGTTTGCTGTATTTACCATTCTCTGTGTTGTTTTTTTTTACATACCTGTTACTATCACAAGGGGGCAATATTCACATCAACCACAACTGAATATAAAAAGACGGATCAGCATCCAGATTAAGTTCCTATGTTACAGATTTTTTTTTTGCATTAGTTGATGATTTTACAGTACATGACTTTACATTTACCCAGTAATTATAATTCATGAAGCGTCATTTTACCTCCAATACTGCTGCTTTCAACACAGTAGCTGCTTTCTACACAGTAGCTGCTCTCTACACAAGTGTGACTGGTATGGCCCCACCCGGTCACACACACCTGTATTTGTGTGGGGTGTATGTGACGGGGTTGGTGCGATGATATCATCGTGCCGGGTACTCGTATGTGGGTGTATCTGCAGGTGGGCAGACTCACCTGGAGACAGATAGAGCAGTGATGTCTCTGTTCCCAAGAACATCAGAAATATGTGTTTTCCAATGGTCTTAGGTGACTCCTATGAAAGGGTCATTTGACCCCCAAAGGGGTCGCAACCCATGGTTGAGTACTGCTGCTTTATAGTGACATAAATGGACTGAGACAACAGTTTTGGTGTCAGCGCCACCCTTGGAAAAATGCCAGACTGAAGTCTCAGCTCTAAATTCTTCTCAGTAACATCCATCCATAATCTGGTTCCACTCTGCTTATAGTCTTGAATTAAATCAGTATTCTCACTTCTGAAAAACACACATTCTCACCTTCTAATTTCATGTCCTTCCCACTCTTCATAATACATAAACTCTGCCATTTTTTAGGATACATCTTAGATTGTCTTAATTCCAAATCTCTGAGCTATTTTGTATATTATTGGATAGGGACCCCATTTTTACCTTTTCTTTGATAATTAGTAATTTTAGTATTATCTCCCAAACTATACTATCATATCTCCACAGATGAGGACCATCTTATAGTTTCTCTGACTTTACTATAGTATTCTGCACAGAGCTAAATATATAATAATAATGATGATGATATCTTGAATTTTACAAATCTTAATGATGTTAAAGTATTTCAAAAACATATATGTGCTTCTACATATGTAAATTCATAGAGAAAATATTTTAAAATTATGAATTATTTTGTAATGTCTTCCACTTTGGGTAATCAACACATATCAAATACATACTTAATATAGAACAACAATTTATAAAGCATGTGCAATTTAAAGCACACAATTCTTTTAACATTCTTCATTTTTTACAAAAGTTTTTACAATACCAGCTAACATTTTCTCGGAAAATAGATTCTACAGCAATCCTTTTTTTCTTAACAACTTTCATCTCATTGATTGGAATAAATCATCAATACTACAATGTATATTTTTATTTCACCCTAGCAGATGAAAACATGATGTATGTAGAATAATAGCAACAGTATTATACAAGGTATTATCCTCCTATTGATAATTGAGTAACATGAAATTTTACATGAGCAGCATACTTCAAAACCTGTGCCCTATCTTTTTTTTAATCAAAATATCATGTGCTACAAACGTTTTAGGTTACTAAACACACAAATGTTAAGATAATTCAACTATGTGAAGTGGAAAGAAAACTAGACTAATAGGTATACAATAAATTTTCACTTAGTATAGACTTAGAGAACTAAATAGACTTAGAGCAACCACAAAATTTATTTGGGTCCCAGTGTCTGTAAAAGTGAAATGTTCATCTCTGCTCTGATATTTAAATGAGAGAGCATAGGAAAAGTTTTCCTTGGAAATAAAACAGTAATCAAATGCAATGTTTTGGTATGACAACTTCTCTGAAATTTGTACATTAATTTGCAAACCAATATCAGGTATAAAATGACTAGATACACAGCAAGACAATTAGTAAGAATCAAGACACGTAACTGAGATATCTTTGAGAATTAAAACCAAATAGCTTGAGTGAGGATGATTTGAATGAGAGCTAAGTACTCTGTGCATACATTTCCTAAGTAACCCACTTAAAGCAAAGAGGCCTTAAGACTTAGTATTAGCAGCCTAACTCTGACAGCCTTAAAGAATAATGAGATTTTGAAGAGGTGTTACAGATTTATATTGAACACCACACAGAAATCTCTTATAAAAATTTTTGGACTTTTCTTTCTCTCTTTAAAGTTTTACCATCAGCAACTACAACTCTCATCTCTCTGGAAGTTACCTGTGATGGTTACTTTCATGTGTCAACTTGACTAGGCTAATGGGTGCCCACATAGCCAGTAAAACATTATTTCTGGATATGCCTGGGGGGATGTTTCCACAAAAGATTAGCACTTGAATCAGCAGACTGAATAAAAATAATCCACACTTACCAATGTGGATAAGCACCAGGTAACCCATTAAGGAACAAATATAACAAAAACAAAAAAGGGGGAGAAAGAGCAAATTCCTTCTCTCTCTCTCTCTCTCTCTCTCTCTGTTTTCCTGAATTAGGATATTTATCATCTCCTTCTAAGGATATCAGAGCTCCTGGATCTCAGGATTTTGGACTCTGGAATGTATACCAGTGCTTCCCCACTTCAGGGTGTTCCCCCAACTCCTGTGGTTCTCAGGCCTTTGGCCTCAGACTGGAATTTACACCATTGGCCACCAGCCTTCATGATCTCCTCTTATAGATAATAGATGGTAGGATTTCTTAGTCTCTCATAATTAGTATTCTCTTACATATCTAACCTATTGGTTCTGTTTCAGTGGAGGATTCTGACTAACACATTATACCTTTTCCAATATGCTGTGCTACCAGCATGCTGTTTAACCCCTCTTCCTCCTATTCAAGTTGCCTACTGTTCCTTACTTTAAAAAGGCCCGTGGTAAGTGCATTTTTCTCCCATGCTGACCACCACTCTCTTTTTGAAAATGGCAACATATTTTGCTGAACAATATCTTCTATCTTGTATATAAATCTTGAATTCTTAACAGTGTAAGGACAAACCTCAGGGAGCTTTAACAATAAATAATCACATCATCTTGACCAAAAAAGAGTATAAAAAAGCATGTTGTTTATCTCTTAAAATGAAATTAGAAGAAACAAATCCTTTAGAATACAAACTATGAAATATGTTCTGGCCTCCTACTATTTACGTGGATGGCTAGGGGAGGGAGGTAATCTCTACATTTGCAGGGGTCTTGGTAGCATGGAGTCCACTTGGACTCTACTCATTCCCCTATACAACTCTTCTTTCTTCCCTATCTCAGTAACCACGTTCCCTTCCTCCCACTTGCTGGTATTTCCTCCCAAATAAACTGCCTGTACTAGAGTCTTTGTCTTAAACTTCCACTTTCAGGAAAACCCAAACCCAGACAATCACTATCTTTTATCCAGCCTGTAGTACATGGTATACTCTCACATAGATGTTTGGTAATTCTGTGATATCCCCATAGGCCCCCATTTTAATAAGAAAATATTAATTTAAAGAGGTTAAGTAATTTGTCCAAGGCTACACAGTTAATTCATACCAGAATCAAGATGCAAATATATCTTTGGATCATTCAAGTCCAAAGTTATACTACTTCTTCTACAGTATGGTACTTTTGTCAAGAATTGCAAACATGAATTGAATGCCTTCTATATGCTATAATCTCGTAAAGACTATGCCAAATGACTAGGGAAGTTTGTTTAATCTACATTTACCCTATCTACTGTGAAGTCTGAGGTTGGAAGTTTCTAACCAGATAAGCTTATCTTGAGATTTCAAAAGTAAGCATTGCTTTTTATAAGCAGTCGTACCATCTTAACGGCTTTCACGAAGTTATATACTATTTCACAGAAACATAATTTTCCTCTCCATAGAACTTAGACAATTTTCTCAATATAGCTCATCTTATTATTCTATTTTAATGAAACTTAATCCAGTACTATTTTAAATGTTCAAAAACTAAACAAGTTTTAAAATAGCGCTTCTATTATCTTTGCTTTACAGGCAAATACAATGGAATGGATATTGTTTCTGTCATTTATTTTTTCATAAAAACTTTATGTGCTTCTTCCAAGAGCTTCAGTCTAAGCAATAGATTATTCACAAATTTACAGAGCTTGAATTTTCTAAGTATGTAAATGTAAATGTATAGAACTTTTACAAAGTTTCATGCTATTAGAAATGATGGGGCCTCATACAAAAAAAAATGAATTGGAAAGGAAGAGCATGTGAATTCTCCTTCTAATTAGTGTCCTTATAGTTTCTGTAAGCCTTTAGCCAATTTATTTTATCTTTTTTTTAAGTCACAGGTGTCTTATTTTTAATATAAAGTTAACAATAGGAAGTGTTGTTAAAAAAATACAATAAGATAGTATTTGGAAATTAGGGATATAAGATAAATACGTGGGTGTGGAAAGTATCTCACTGTTTCTAGTCTTCAATAAATTTTAGAATATTTTAATCATTCATACTGATTACATATGTTTTCACCTGACCGACTTCCTCACTTGCTTGTCCCTTTGAATCAGTGTCTAAATAGGAAATGGACTTCAGAGAGGAATACTAGAACAAGCCACCCTTTCTTTCATTGCATAGTATTAATTAGGTCATACAAATGGAATAATTACAAAACTAACATTCATGAAGAACGTTTTAGGTGCAAGGGACTTTGCTAGGAAATTTACATTCATTATTTTATTTTACCTTAAACCCAACACAACCAGTGAGTTCAGCCTTATGATTCATACTTCATCCCCGAGGAAATGTGAGATAGAAAAGAGATTACTGACTTGCACAGAGCCATGGTCACATGGCAAATAGCAAAGCGGGCCTCCATTCCAGGCTTTCTGTCTCCTAAACCTTTTTTTTTTTTTTTTCCGTTTTTTGGCCAGGGCTGGGTTTGAACCCGCCACTACTCCTTTGAGCCACAGGCACCTCCCTGTCTCCTAAAGCTTTGTTCTTGCTGCTTCATCTCAGGCCAGTTCTATATTAACATGGTTGTATCACAACCAGTATATGGTGATATTTAACTTAATGCAATTATCATAAAAATTAGATACCCAATTTTGAACTTAGGTATTTTTATTATATCACAATCAGTGAGTTGATAGATAAAGACGTAGGTAACATTATAGATAGGTGTATGTAACACGTCAATTTCAAAATTAAGCACTTTTGTCAGGTTGGCCTCTTTTCCTTGGCAGAGCTGGTACACAATCAAAACAATAACATAAGCAGAAATCACAAATGACCACATGATAAACACATTTGAATATTGCCTGGAAAGCTCCTCCAAGTCCATTAAATAAAAATTTTTGCTAGAATGAATGTTAAACATGATAATGGGCACCACATGTGTGGAGGGGGGAAGGACATTGGGGAGGTTTATTTATCGATTTTGCAGAGAAGGTTGTTGAGGATTTTTTGTTGTTTCAGTTTTGTATGCTTATTCCTTTTTATTAATATTAGAGAGTAGAATGCATAAAATATTTTCATCTAATAAAAGTATTGTACTATAAAATCCCGTCTCCATTTTTTTTTTTTTTGTTAATGATCTTAATTGATCTTAATGTATTTAAGGGGGAAAATGTAGGTTAAAAAGGCTTCAATTTTAAGAGCTAAGAGCCAGGGGGCTACAAAATGCAACAGCAGCAGGGCTAACAGCAGGAGAGATGGTCATTGTCCAAATGCAGAGCACAGAGTGTCTCCCACTGGTGAGAAAGGGCAAAGTTAGAGCAGAGGACAGTGACTAGGAAGCTAAGGAGAAACTGAGTGAAATTTCCCCTAGACAAAGAAATGATGAGCAAAAGACTCACAAGGGTGTGCTAAGAGAGTGATTATCATCTTTCCCCGCTAAATATAAGAACAGATTTTAGCACAAAATAGATCTGAGCTGTAGAAAAATTCTTACAGCAGCCTCTCTGTGAGAAGGAAATGAGCAGATAAGTGCAGAAGTGCAGGCTCATAGCTGTGCTGCCTTTGACGGAGGCAGCCTCACTGAGTGGAACATCTGAGACTTTGCTCTTTGTTACTAGCTGTGACCTTGGCAGAGTCCCTCATCTCCATCAGGTTGCTTGCTCATTTTCTAAGTTGGAGTGACCATGGCTACCTTAGAGTTTTCAACCACCAACCCTATACGGAGGTCTCCCTAATCTGTCTCCTACCCTGGCATCTGTTATGGTTCCCTCTGGAAGGGGGAGTGATTTATCTGATTGGTGAGATTAGACAAAGGCCCTGAGCAGGTACAATGCTCTTTGCTCTTTTTGGAATTGGCTGGCTGTGGAGGCACATTCTCCTGTCTGCTACTGCGGTCATGAGGGGTAGCTTCCCTGGACATGGCTGGAGGGAGTCTCAGCCCTGCAGAGCTGTTCCTTCTCACTCCTATAATCAGTCTCAAGAACCACACTCTACGGCCACTAAGCTGAGGAGCACAGGGCGTTAGGAAGCCAGAGTTCAGCAATCTAAGCCAAGCTGTGCATCCTAACACCTATTTACCAGTAATGAAGATGATCATTTTCTCATTTATTTATAACTCCATATTCATTTTCTAAATGGTTTAGAATCTACAGGGAGAGAGTACCGTGATTGCATTTCTCATACTCTAACAAGTTTTTGATGGAAGTGGTGTGAGTTGCCTTCATTTTAGAAAGATGGTCTCCCACTATTAGCTCAAATTGATGAATATTATACTTATTATTATGTAAACTAAACATCCTTTCAAAGAGTCTTTGAGAATATGCGCAAACCATATATGCAGCTTAATTGCCACTGTCATACATTTACTTTTAGTGAGTTTAGGCCACATCATAAAAACTTACAAAAAACTCAAGAATTTGTGTTCATAATTTATGTTTTTGTCCCTTCAAACAAACGGCTTCATTAAACTATTAATCCATAGCTTAGGGAAGTAGCACAGTAATTGCTTGCAGCACTTAGAGTAACTGCTCAAGAAAATGCTTGGGGAAGGCAGGTTAAATACACATTGACTTTGTTTTCTTTTTATTTCAAAACTCCGCTAGTGCATTTCCTCATGCATCTCACACACAGGCATACACCACACATACACACACGGAGGCAGAACGACAGTGAAACACTACTTCAGTCTTCAATCGAAGTATACATTTGAATGCCACTGCCACTGATTAAAAATGCAGAATTTCAAATCGCACTTTTCTTGATAATGTCTTGATACTCTGCCAGTCTAAGTTACTAAAATCACAAAGTATTTAAGAATATATAAAACATACTACTTTTGAAGAAAACTGAACACTGGGAAATGTAACACTATGCACTTGGTTCAAATAGATGACTGCTGTTGAAAAATATGCTCAATTAAGTTCACAGCACAAATAATTTCCTATGAGCACTTACTAATGGGCTTTTTATAATACCAAAAACATTAAATTAAAAATCAATTAAACAAACACAAACACAGCCTTTTTGTATTAAAAAACTATTCTTTCAAGTAGACACAACCCATTAATAATAAAAACATTTGCAAATGGTGCTATAGCACCAGAGCAGAGATTGTGGTCCAATCCTAACAGGTCAAGAAAGTAAGAATATGACAACTCTACAGCATGATTCAACAAGTCCTCTGAAAACACATGTGCTCCAAAACAAAAATCAGCGTAGAAGGGCTTTAGAACAGAAACCTACGTTAGGGTCAGCTCAGTAAGCTGAAGTTGGCTCTTTAATTAACTGGCAAAGTCAGACACCAGAATTGTAAGTAGTAATGAAGAAGATCTAAGTATTTTAGAATTAATTGAGGTAAATAGACTAAAATCCATTAATTGAGGGATGCTGCTACTAAGACTACACTTTATGATTATACAACAATCATAGATTTGATACATCAAAAGGGTCACAAAGTCTTGACAATTTTTCATTCTAAGTTTGATATTAGAGTAGAAACCAAGCACCCAGGAACTCAAAAGTAGTATAATCCTAGTTGGGATTTCCAATTCAAAGAAAGTATCATATGGATAAACAGTACCTGCCAAGTAGTAAGTTTTAAATTGTTTAGTGATTCAGTCTTCTTTACTAGTAATTCTTAAGTACTAAAGGTTGTGTTAGTAAAGAGAGTACTAATTTGGTTATATTAATATACTCAAAACATTAGTATGAAGATCATTCCAGCCTGTTCACATGATAACTGTTAGGAATTATTTATGAATAAATAAATCCACTCATATTATTTGCTTCTTAGCCTAGATTTAAATGTGTGTGTGTGCATGTGTGTATCAATAAAGACTCTTTGGTGAGGTAGCTACTGATTAAAATATCCAATCTCTTACTAGGCATATTTACATGATGGCAAAACGATGCACATTAACATTTGGCAAACTCTCACGACTATTTCAGAATTGAAGTCCAAAGCCAAAGATTCAAAGCTGAAGAGACTGAATTCGGTCTTCTGCTAACTGGATTCCACAACCTTTAGAGTTCTTAGCTCCTTAAGGAAGGTTCAGGTGGGTTTGCTATTACAATTGTGACCACAGCCATATCTGGACTATTTTATATTTAGAGCCTCGAAGAGATTTTACATTGAAGAGGAATTTTGTTACCAGAAAAAAAAAAAAAAAAAAAAAAAAAAAAAAAATGACAGAAAAAAAGAGGAAAGGAAGAAGGAAAGATAATCTACAGATTTTATGAATTAGAGAAATGAGGTCTAGATACATTAAGTGACATTTCACACATTCTTGGCACAGATAAAACTAAATCTTAGGCCTCCTGATTCTTCTATGACAGGAAGTATGGGTAGTTCCATTTATACTTTTAGGAGAAGGGTCATCAGAGTTTTGATCCAAAGGTTTCAATAATTCCACTAACGTGAAACCGAGGCACATCTGTTACTTCTACCAAGGGTGTCCAATCCATAGTCCATGGACTGCACCCTGATTTTGTGAGAACTTCTTTTGCTTATCTATGGTGTTTGATATCATGAAAAGCACACACAGACCTTTTCCTTTTATTAGCTAATTGGCGTTTGATATCATGAAAAGCATGCACAGACCTTTTCCTTTTATTAGTTAATTGGCTTTTGTTTGTGTTTATGTATTTCATGTGTGGCCCAAGACAACTCTTATCCTTCCAATGTACATCAGAGAAAAAAAAGGTTGGACACTCCTGACTTAGATGCTAATAGACTTTTCTGAATGAGGAAAGTTTCCTGGAAGCCAGTTTTTTTGCCATTGCTTCTTACTATAATACCTATAAGTTGTTGACATCTCCCTCTAAAACAGGTTTGTTTCACTTATATTATGTGATTAACACTCACTAATTCTGTGGCCTTGGACAAGTTGTTTCACCGCTAATATTTTAGTTGTAGACCAAATAGGATGGTTGCAAGAGAAGTTGGGTGCTGAAATTAAACAGAACATGGGTTCTCGACTGCTTTTTCACAGTACCCCCTCAAGCCTTTTTAGGACATTTTTCCTAATCTCCTCTCAATAAAATTTAGATACCACAAACAGACTGCATACCTGTTTATGTACTGAATTCATATCTGTGCTTTGTTCACAAAGTGAGTGAATTTTATTTTTCCTTCTGGTGCCCAAAGAACCAATTTTCATTGCCTTGGCAGCAACATTATCTTCATTGGGAAAGGACGATATAAGTAATATTAAATATCATGCACATAGAAAGAATTTGATAAGTTTTGGGCATAGATTATGGGCCAATGTCAGCATGTGGATAGAGTGGAGTACCATAGAGTCAGCTTTCCCCCCATATCCATGATGTGGCAGTTTATGGAAAGATGATGGAGGCACACATAGAAAACTTTACCAGTTATTATATAATTGTGTATTGTTGCTGCGCTTTTAAATTTACTTTTGCTATTTTATTTATTTTCAAAGAACCTTTAAAACCTCTTTAAATATGATGAAAACTTGGATTGAGCACATCTACACAAGCTGCTTATGGTAAGACAGCATATTTTACTGGATATAGAGCCACCCCTCCAACCCTGGGCACATCTGTCTCCCAAATCCAGCTCTTCTGATTAGCACACTGACATCTAACTTGGCATTTTAAGCTTCATCTGGCTGAAGTGACTAATTTCTACAGAGGGATTAAGTGGCTATTTTCATCAAACGGCCAACTGTGTATGTAGCTACGTTAGAAATAATATTAGAGAGGCTCAGTTGGAAGTGCCCTGGCTGGACATTCTCTTTGGCTTGTTGATTCCCTGGCCCCATTACTGTCATTGTAATATTGTAGGAATTGGTTTAACCTCTTAAAATTCTTCTGGATGGAATGAAATTTATTCCCACTGAGGAGAATGTAATCATTCTGCAATTGGTAGATAAGTGTTTTCATCATGATAGTGTGTTAAAGCTACATGTACTAACATAAATGTGAATTTTCAATGATAGACAAGGAACTAGAATGCCAGGGGTGCCCGATTATGACAGGGAGGCAGCAGTGGGAAGCCAGTATATTGGCACAAAAGAAGCACCAAGGGCATTTATCAGCAGAGGGCAGGTGGTGTCCTCCTGCTCGAATGGAAAGCAAAGTTCAAGGGAATGATCAGAGTGCAACAGCAGCACATTTCTAGATGACAACCAGAAAGTCAAGGCTAAGAAAAAGAAACCCCTGGACTTCCAAAAATCTCAGAAAAGATAGGGGACAGATTCCGGGGAGTCAAGGAAGTCAGGCTCAGGTCTCCAAGAGTTAGAGGATTCCATGAGGATAGGTGGGCTCTAAGATCATAAAACTTATCAGAATTGACCAAAAGACATGGGAGAGCTGTGGATAGGGAGGGCAGTTTTGCATATTGAAGTTGCAGCAAATTTAAGAAACTAAGTTGAGTTCTGCTATATTTATACCCAGAATATATTTTCTTGTAAACCAGGAAAAAAACCCTTGATTGCACATGTATGCTAAACTGTGTCGCATCAAGTAAAGGAAGATGATATCAAGGGTTAAAAAGCAGAACCCTCCTCAGGATCCCAAAGCAGAAGCATCAACCCTTTGACTTCCTGAGACTTGGTGGATGCATCAGGAGACCAGCTTCCGGCAGGAGCCCCTGGTTTCTAGGGCTCCCCTTTGACAGAGCCCATCGTGGAAGCTCCTTTCTGGCATGACCCCACCAGCTCTGCAGAGCACAGTCACCCACATGGAGACACTGCATCTCCAGAAAAGTGTGTGGGGGGGGGACGGGGTGTGGAATTGCTGCTTGGCTGTATTGTTTTTGTCTGATTAATGAACTGGGGATTTATATTAGGTATCTTGTATCATAATTTAGTTCTTCACTTTGCCACCATACTTCTGCTGTGTTCTGCAGGCTTCATTGGCAGTACCTGTAAAGACAAGCTCTCATGGACATGATGTAGCTGCAGTGTCAAATTAGGCCTTTCATCATGTGAAATTTGATTATGGGTCATAAATTAGGTATTTATGTTGCATTAACTGATGGAAGTAACTTGTTAATTAGAAGAAATCAAAGTTATTGACCTATAGTGAATCTCTCCTACATTTAGTATTGCCATAACATAGAAAATCATGGCAAGAATACAGATGTAAACTATTTTTTTTTTTGCCACATATATATTTAAGTCCCTGGTCTAAAAAATATATATAGACTCCTGTCCTTTCAGAGCATTTGTGAGACATTTAGTCAGAGCTCAGATTTATTATCTTTTCAGGTTATGAATTTGTTGTCTCTCAACAACACTCTCCAAATCTGAATCCCTCCAAGTCCACCCTTCTATATACTCTGGCCTGTGCTGCTTAGGCAGGGTCCCTAAACCACATGTCTTCTTTCCCTTAAGCTTATTTTTCATGAGATATCACTTTACACCTATTAGATTGGCTGTTATCAAAAGATTAAAGATAAATGTTGGTGATATGGAGAAAAAGGATAGCCATTTTGGAAAACACTATTGAGGTGTCTCAAAAAAAAAAAAAAAGAAAACAGAAATGCCTTATGATCCAGCAATCCCATTACTAGTACAGTCTGGTATGCTGAATGGATGCCTGCACTTCCACGTTCATTGAAATGTTATTGAAAGTAGCCAAGGTAAGAAATCAGCCTAAGTGTCTATCAAGAGACAAATGGATTAAACAAATGTCCTAAAAACACACAATGGAATGCTATTTAGCCTTTAAAAAAACAAACAGGAATATCTGTCATTTTCAATAGCATGATGAACCTAGAGGACATTATGTTAAGAGAAATAAACCAGGCACAGACAGACAAATACTGTCTGATCTCACAAGGGATGTAAAAAATTTGAATTTAGAACTCAGAAGTGGCGAGCGGAATGATGCCTATCAGGGGCTGGGGAGAGGGAGGTGCACAAGGGAAGAGGAAACACTCCTCAGTCGGGTTGGAAGAACAGGTTCTGGGCTTTCAATCAACAACTAGTATTTGTTGATTAAAAATAAAATCAAACTAAAAATAATAGCGTATATTTTGGGGTACAAATGATATTTCATTACATGTATTACCTTGTGGAATAATCAAATCAGGCTAATTAACATATCTGTTACCTGTAATTTCTTTGTAATGAGGACATTGAAAAGTCACTCTTTTAGACATTTTGAAATATTCAACACATTATTGGTAACTATAGCCACCTGCTGTGAAACGGAACCCCACAGCCTGCAGAACCTGCTCCTCCTGTCTAAGTGACAAGTGCCCTCTGATCACCATTTCCCCTCCCCCCCTACCCTTACTTCCTCAGCCCCTGGTAACTACCATTCTACTGTTTCTTTGAGTTTGACCTTCTTATATTCCACACATGTTTCTTCTCGCTAAATGGATTTCCACTTTTTTCTGTAAGTAGAAAGGACTGGAGGGAGTAAAGGAAAGAAGAAAAAGGAAGGGATTTTCTCCTTCCTGAGAGTCTCCCAGCAAAAGCCCTTACCCCTATAGCAACATTTGCTTCTGGTTTCGAGTTCCAGTTAAAATTTCTGGTAGAGTAGCGCGTACTACTGATAAGATCTAGCACAGCTGGGCAGCACTCTTCCTCACAGGACCTAGCCCTAGGTCTGGTGCTTAAAGGAAGGGTCAGGGATCAAAACAGAATGTTTGGGAAATAAAAGTAGCAGGGAAGATAATGCATGGAAAATACTCAGTTAAAATATCCAGTAAGTGTATGCATGCAAAATACTAAGAAGAGTGTTTGGCACATAGTAATAGGTGTGAATTAGTGTGACCAGTTTCTGCTAGTCATTTCAGGAGGTCTTTCTTATAGAGCTCCTCATGCATTATAAGACAAATCATGAGGAACTATATTAACCCAAAGGGGATTTGACTCAATTTTAATTGTATAATGTCAAATTACCATGATATAAATGTTGCATATTCTGTAGACTATTAAGTTGTCATTTGTTATACTTTCCCTCACTATTTTATCCATGATATTTAATTTTTCTGACCCTTTAAAAATCATTTTTAGTACTGTACTGTAGTCTTAAAAGTTTTGAATGTTTTCTACTATGTTTATACCCAACCAGTAGTAATGTACTTATTTGAATAATGATTAGACTATGTATTCATATCACATACTTATGAATTTTATTCCAAAAGTTCTTCATAGATTACTTGCTTTTAACTGTAGGGATAGCTATAAAAGTAAATGCTAGTACTTTCATTCTACAGATTTGTTAAATACAGAAGTAGAAAATGACTTTTTAAAACTCAGAAAAACCAAAAGAGCCATCACATTTCCAGAATTTGTAGACAGAGATATAGTTGGCAAGGGAAACAAAAATATTTCACACGTATCAGACTCCTGAAATGATCACAGCTGAGAAGAATCAAGACCCCCCAAAGACATCTTATATACTGAGATAGCTAATGAGTTAAAACCTTAAAAGTGGCAGTCAGTGGATCAAAAAAAAAAAAAAGGAAAAAGAAATAATAGGAAAAGGGGAAGGCTGGCAGGTCAGTAGCAGTGGCATTTATTATAAATAACAGTGAGTAAAAGACAGACTAAGTAAGAGGGTAAGCACTTGTCATCAGGAGCGTGGATAACTTTGGATCAGGTTGGGCTTGTTCTAGAGACCTGGCAAACTTATTAGGAGATCCCAATCCCAGGTTAGAGCAGGTTCAGGTAGGCTGACAATTGGTATCTAAGAATATGACAGTCGATGAAGGATGCAACAAGTAAGAATGAGTGTCAGTGTGGTCCACAAAGAGTTGATGGAAGGTCTGGACAGGCTAACAGTCATAACAATATGGATTTTAATCAGGCAGGAGGACTTGGGTACAGTGGCAGAGCACCTGTTATAGGAAGGATTAATACCTAGCAATTTCAGGTGCTCATAAAGCGTTTGCAGGGCTTGATCATGATACGATTTTATAGAGCAAAACCAGCATCAAGTTGGACTGATTACAGTTACCACATGACTGTTGGAATTAATCACATACTCTTTCTCTTTATGGAAGAGAACCTATCATTATAAGAGTAAGTGATTTGTCTTTAAATATTTGGGCAGCAAGAGCTGGGAATGTTCATTCCAGGAACGAAAAAATAAAATAGACTTCTACGTTGGTTATTACTTGGGAATAGAAGAAAGTGGAAAACATCTATCTGCCCTTTAATGTTATGCCAGCTAAAGGCATAGTCATTCCTACAGCTACAAGCTAAGTAACAGCAGAGTAAGGTAGCTGTTTGACAGGTGTGCAAGGGAGTACAATCAAACCAAACATAGTTTAGAAGCTCTCCAATGGGATCTGTTTTCAGGACAGGGGAGAAAGAAATTTCTAAAATTGTCTGCTTAAAGTGTCAGAGACAGACTCGATTGTAGACATTCTCTTTTTAATACAAAAGAGTATCTACCATTGCATATACAAAAAATACCCATTTCAAAGGGAAAATGAATATTTGCACTTGACTTGAAAAGAAATTTTGGTAAAAAACTGAAAGAAAAAGAAAACACTGGTTTGTGTATGGAGACTGTTATAGAAAAATTCTTGCAGATTCCTAGTGTTTTAAAGTTATTCCATAGTCTGATTCTTATTTCTTAAGAGTTATTCTTGGCAAGTGATTTGGAAATGCTCTAGACTCCAGACTGAAACTTGTTTAATAGCTTATTTAATCCATTAAAAAAGGAAAGACTTTAAAATGCTGCTGACTGAATATACTTTATGATAGATGATTTGGGGTGTCTAATTTGAACGCAGGGTGGGAAGAGTAGAGACAAACTAAACGTGATGCGGAGGACAGCAGTGGAAGCGGCCCATCTGCTCCTCTTGGAAGAGTTCTTTGCCCCCCTTTGCACATTGTTCTGGGGGAGACATTGAGCAACCCCCTCACCACAGGGGGCAATCGTGGGTTCCAAGCCTCTCATCAGGACCACATTCCCATGGCAACAGGGAATGGTTACAAGTTAGGAAATGAAACTCAAACAGGACCTCTCGGATTGATTCCCAGGATCTGAAACATTGCTCAATTTCTCCGTCTGCTGGAGTCACTAAGCCGGGTGGATGTGATCTGAGATCGTTATTGAAGCAGCAGCATCTCTGCAGCTGACAGAGAGACGGTCACACCTTGAGGAAAGCAGGAACGCAGCAAAGAGCGCCAGGATGGAGGTGGAGCTCGGAGTGTGCGCACGCAAGATGAGCGTGGGCCGAGTCTCCGGGGAAACCTCCCCACATATGAGACCGTTCATATAATTGTCAGACGAGTGTTTCCTTTATAAAACAAAAGAGATCAGCCAAATTGCTTATGTTTTATGAGGGGTAGTTTGGGGCTATCAAATATTGACACCGACCCATACTAGAAGGCTAGGGAGACTCGGCAAGGAAAGATACAGTCTTTCCTCCTTTCTTTTCTTAGCAACCAGACACAGTAGTATATATCAATATATAATCTGATTCTTGCTTATATAAACACCAGAAGATACAATTAGCTTAATCTATGCTTCAAAAGTATTCTTTATAAATTACATTTTTTAAATAATTTGATTAAATCATAATTGTGTACATTGGTGCAAACATGGGGCACAATGTGCTGACTTCATATACAATCCGAAATATTTTGATCGTACTGTTAAAGACAGCCTTCATGACATTTTCTTAATCACTATATGAAGACATTGATATTCTACATTTAATAAGTTTTACCAGTACCCTGCTAAGATGCACCGTAGGTGTGATCCCACACATTTTATTTCATTTTTGAGATAAAGCCTCACTTAGTCACCTTGGGGTTGAGTGCCATAGTGTCATACCTCATAGAAACCTCAAACTCTTGGGCTTAAGCCATCTTGCCTCAGCCTCCTAAGTAGCTGGACTACAGGCAGCTGCCACAATGCCTGGTTAATTTTTCTATTTTTAGTAGAGATGTGGTCTTGATTTGCTCAGGCTAGACTCAAACTCCTGAGTTCAAGCAATCCACCTGCCTTGGCCTCCCAGAATGCTAGGATTATAGGCGGGAGCCACCACACCTGGCCTATAGAATTCACTTTAAAACTCTTTAGTAGATTTAGAGTAGGACAGATACTTTACTTTTTGGTCTTCAGTTTCACTTACCTTGTAGCAACAAGAGGGTAGCTATGACACGGCGATGCCCAGGCATCTCTTGTCCATGGCATACAATCATAGAGCAGCAAGTCCTTCTCAGTCACAGCCATGAGCACAGGTCTCCACTGCTGTCTTCCACCATCTAGTTTTGCCTGTTACAATGGTAAAATCCAGAAATAAGAGCTAATTATGTCTTTATAAAAGTTCCTTCAGTGATCACCTAACACAGTGGGTATCCATTTTGACTTCCCATCCTAATGGATTTGGCCTATAGGCGATATCCCAACAGGTTCCTTCCCACTGGTGAGGATTCTCCACTGGTATACGTGAGGTATGTATTTGAAAAAGCTCTTCCCCAATGAATTAAAGACACTATTTAGTGATACAATGTAGTTCCATAATAGTGGAATTAACACCAAGAGTTCAAAACCAGCCTGAACAAGAGTGAGGAGACCCTGTCTCTACTAAAAGAAAAGAAATTAACCAGGCGTTGTGGTGGGCATCTGTAGTCCAAGCTACTCAGGAGGCTGAGGCAGGAGGATCTCTAGAACTCAGGAGCTGGACATTGCTGTAAGCTAGGCTAACACTACAGCACTCTATCCTGGGGCAACAAAAACTCTGTCTCAAAATAAATAAATATATAAAAATCCAAAAATAAATAAATAGTTGATTACGATTTCCTATGGTGTGTTTTTAAAAACACTGACATGTTGGCTCGGCGCCATGGCTCAATGGGCTAAGGCACCAGCCACGTACACCTGAGCTGGCGGGTTCAAATCCAGCCCGGGCCCGCCAAACAACAATGACAGCTGCAACCAAAAAATGGCCAGGCGTTGTGGCGGCGCCTGCAGTCCCAGCTCCTTGGGAGGTGGAGGCAGGAGACTCGCTTGAGCCCAGGAATTGGAGGTTGCTGTGAGCTGTGATGCCACAGTACTCTATCCAAGGTGACAGCTTGAGGCTCTGTCTCAAAAAAAAAAAAAAAAGGAAAACACTGACATGTTGTCAAAGATTTCCTCATTGTATTTTAGAAAAACTATGTTTCCACTTCAAATGTACCACTGCACTTACTTACTTAAAGTTATCTCTGAAAAGGTTTAAAAATACAGGAAAACAACCACTATTTATCCATACTGTCAAGGATGCAAGGCCAAAAAGTAAATGACTATATTCAAGAAAAGCCCTATCAACATCAAAACTTTTGCCCTCCTTAGATGAGACCTTTCAGCAAAGACTTTAACAACAGTGTATTTTAACATTGATCCTTCACTGTCAGCTTCAGGGAGAATTCAAGTTGATGAATCATTCGCCTCTTAAAGAGTTGTCTTCAGAGCCACTTTTTTTTTTCTTAAACATAGTCTCATTCTGTTGCTTGGGCTAGAGTGACAGTGTCAGCCTAGCTCACAGCAATCTCAAACTCCTGGGCTTAAGTAATCCTCCTGCATCAGTTTCCCAAGTAGCTGGGAGGTGCACACCATGACGCCCAGCTAATTTTTCTATTTTTAGTAGTTAGGGGGGTCTTGATCTTGCTCAGGCTGGTCTCACTCCAGGCCTCAAGTGACCCTCCCACTTGGCCTCCCAGAGTACTAAGATTACAGGCATAAGTCATTGCACCTGACCTGCTGGGCCACTTTTCATTGTCTTCTCCTTAATGACTTCTGACGGTCATTTGGACATGGCAGAACATCTTAAATCTATTATCTGAAAGTGGCTTGAGTGGATTGGTTCTGTGTTATAACATCTACCATAGGTGCTCTTTTCTCTTTGCCAGAGCCACCAGCTACGTTCCTAGAATGGGAAACAAATTCTAGCTAGTAAAGGGACCAGTGTTCTACCATATGCTAACGGCAACAAAAAACATAACCTAACCCTGAGAATTCAAGCAAAGAATTGAAGAAATAATTATACATTTCTTATCAGTAAACTCTAGTTTTCTAACACTCTGCGTATTAGCATCTATGGATAACTCTGCAACATCACCTCTAGAGAGGTTATCTTAGATTCTTGTATTTTTATTTTATTTTATTTTATTTTTTGAGACAGAGCGTCAAGCTGTCACCCTGGATAGAGTGCTGTGGCATCACAGCTCACAGCAACCTCCAATTCCTGGGCTCAAGCGAGTCTCCTGCCTCGCTGTAGCTGGGACCACAGGCGCCACAACGCCAGGCCATTTTTTGGTTGCAGCCGTCATTGTTGTTTGGCGGGCCCAGGCTGGATTCGAACCCGCCAGCTCAGGTGTATATGGCTGGTGCCTTAGCTCGTTGAGCCACAGGCGCTGAGCCAGATTCTTGTATTTTTAGATCACAGATACCCCAAAAGGGAATTCTAGTTAATGTTCACTACTGAGTCTTTATCCCTAAGATTATTACAGGCAATACTTCAATAGGGAAAATAATATAAATCTATCTGCTAAAGGGTTAAAATGGGCTCAGTGCTCATACCACAGTGGTTACAGCACCAGCCACATGCACTGAGGGTGGCGGGTTCGAACTTGGCCAGGGCCTGCTAAACAACAATGACAACTGCAACAAAATAAATAGCTGGGCATTGTGGCGGGCGCCTGTAGTCCCATATACTTGGGAGGCTGAGGCAAGAGAATCACTTAAGCCCAAGAGTTTGAGGTTGCTATGAGCTATAACACCATAACACTCTACTTGAGGGTAACATAGTGGGACTCTGTCTGAAAAAAAATAAATGGTTAAAATGATAATATTATTTTCAAAAATAATTTTTCCCCCTAAGTAACGGGAGAGATTTTGAAGGCTACACCAAAGTATGTGCATTTGGAAACCTAAATTAAATGTATTTCTTCCCAAAGAAGGTATTTTGGACTGTAAGAGAAAATGCTAATGCTGATAGAAGCAATGCCTAATGTTAAGAGAAAGAATTTTTTGTTTAACTAACAAGTATTTATTCTTTACCTCTTTTAAGTCCTTAATTTTTAGAGAACATCTTTTCCCTCTTCTAGCTACCACAAAAAAGAAAATGAACCCTCAATTTTAGTCATTCTGTTTGCCTACCTGCCTTAATTTTTAAGGATGCTGTTTGTTTTCAATGGAGTCAAAATGCTGCCTACTATATATAGTATGTGCTTTCAGTTGTGGAATCAGCACAATCAGCCTTGGGGCTCCACTATCAAGTTTTTGGCTGGAGAAAAAAGGAATACTAATTTCAGGGTTTTAGTTTGCTTGTTTTTCAACACCCCCACACACATACACCTGGCCAAACAACAACCTTCTCAAAATTTTATTTCCTAATAAATAGAGTTGGATAGCACTAAAGATTGAAAAAGAAAAAAAAGTAAGAGTTATAGTTTAGATTCCCTAAATCCCTTAATCCTATAAATCTCTCTTTTTGATACTTCTTTGTTTTGTTATTACAATAGAAAACAGAAAACAAAAACTAAATAAATCTTCATCTTTGGTGCATGGGTGAAGAAAAAGAAAAAAAAAAGTAAATCGGGTGGCGCCTGTGGCTCAAAGGAGTAGGGCGCCGGCCCCATATACCTGAGGTGGCGGGTTCAGACCCAGCCCTGGCCAAAAACTGCAAAAAAAAAAAAAAAAAAAAAAAAAAGTAAATCATTCCATTAATCCTGAGTTAGTGTATGTATTCCTGATTTGAGTCCTTCTGCAATTTGGGAACTCAGGGACAAAGTAGAAACTATTAAAACAAAGCTTTTCTTTAGCTAGCTTGGCCTTTCTCATCAATACCCAAATGCACTAAAAAACTGGTTTCATTGATAATACATGTCCTCTATTTGGTTGACTCAAAGAAAATTGCGTTTTCTGGGCACAGTGGCTCATGCCTATAATCTCAGCACTCTGGGAGGTATAAGTAGGAGGACTGCTTGAGGTCAGGAGTTTGATACCAGCCTGAGCAAGAACTAGACCCCATCTCTACAAAAGATAAAAAAATGAGCTGGGTGTAACTGCACTTAAGAGTTTGAGGTTGCTGTGGGCTATGACACCACAACACTCAACCCCAGGGCAACTGAGTGAGACTGTTAAAAAAAAAAAAGGCCCAGTGTGGTGGCTCACACCTTTAATCCTAGCTCTCTGGGAGGCCATGTGGGTGGACAGCTTGAGTTCACAAGTTCAAGACCAGCCTGAGCAAAAGCGAGACCCTATCTCTACTAAAAATAGAAAAAACTGAGGCAAGAGGATTGCTTGACCTCAAGAGTTGGAGGTTGCTATGAGCTATGACGCCACAGCACTCTACCGAGGGTGACAGCTTGAGACTCTGTCTCTAAATAAATAAATAGATAAATAAAATAAAAAATAGAACTACCACATGACCCAGCAATACCATTGCTGGGTCTACAAGCAAAGGAGGGGAATTCAGTATATTGAAAGATATCCAAGCTCCCATGTTTATTATAGCGTTAGACACAAAAGCCAAGATTTAGAATCAACCTAAGTGTCCATCAATGAACGAATGGACAAAGAAATTGTGGTACACAAACACAATGGAATAACATATAGCCACAAAAAAGAATTAAATCCTGTCATTTGCAACAACATGGATGGACGTCAATTTTACATTAAGTGAAATCAGCCAAGGTCAGAAAGATGGATCTCGCATGTTCTTACTCATACATGGGAAATCTAATAAATATTAAAGATAATTGATTGCATAGTGACAGAGAGCAAAAAGAGGGGGATGGTTAATGGGTGCACAAATAAAGTTAGAACAAACAATATGGTAGCACAAAAGGTAACTATAATCAATAGTAAGGGTATACTTTAAAATAACTAGAAGAGTGGAATTGGAATGTTCCTAACACAAAGAAATAATGAATGCCTGGGGTTATGGATACCCCGACTACCCTGATTTGCTTAATTCACAATGTACGCCTATATCAAAATGTCATATGCCCCCTATACAACTACAGTGTACCCATAATAACTAAAAATTTAAGGCCAGGTGTAGTGGCTCACATCTGTAATCCTAGCACTCTGAAAGACTGAGGTGGATTGATTGCCTGAGGTCACAGAGAAGCCTGACCCAGAGCAAGACATTATCTCTCTCTCTCTCTTTTTTTTTTTTTTGTAGAGACAGAGTCTCACTTTATCGCCCTCAGTAGAGTGCTGTGGCGTCACACAGCTCACAACAACCTCCAACTCCTGTGCTTAGGTGATTCTCTTGCCTCAGCCTCCCGAGTAGCTGGGACTACAGGTGCCCACCACAACATCCAGCTATTTTTGTTTATTTGTTTGTTTTTGGTTGTAATTCGACCAGGGCCGGGTTTGAACCCACCACCCTCGGTATATGGGGCTGGCACCCCACTCACTGAGCCACAGACGCTGCCCAGAGACATTATCTCTTAAAAAAAAAAAAAACAGCCAGGCACACTGGCAGGTACCTATAGTCCCAGCTACTTGGGAAACTGAGGCAAGAGAATCGCTCGAGCCCAAAAGTTTGAGGTTACTGAGAGCTATGATGCCACAGCACACTACCAAGGGCAACAAAGGAGACTATCTCAAAAAAATAAATAAATAAAAATAAAAAAGTGTAACATTTTTAAACCCCCAAGCCCTCCAAATCACACTGTACCCCATAAATATACACAATTATTTGTCAATTCACAAAGTACTACAAATAGAAAAGATTTTTAAAGACTATAACTACTTAAAGGGTAAGATATTAGTAACATAAAAATCAGTATCAATAAAGTCCCTGTGGATAGAACAAATTATTCCCTGTATGTAGAACAAATTATCAATCATTTACCAGTGTGTCTAAACTGATACATTACCTATCAGTTTACCAAGTATCTGTAGTATAGGTATTCCCTATTTTAAACAAACTCAGTTAAGGAAAATGTGAGGCAATAAAAAAAAATAAATTAAGAAGGCATTTGAAGTTAAATGAATGATCCCTCCTTAATTTATCTGCCCCAAATGACTTCTTCTCTAAATGCAACTACAACTGTTTCATTTACATGCAAGCTTTTCAGGAATTACACCTCTTGCCAAAAGGAATGTTTAACTTATATTAAATAAATTACATGATCCATATTTTTCTTTCTTTCTATTTATTATTTTTTTTTTTTTTGAGACAGAGGTTCAAGTTGTCACCATGGATAGAGTGCTATGGCATCACAGCTCACAGCAACCTCCAATTCCTGGGCTCAAGCGAGTCTCTTGCCTCCGCCTCCCAAGTAGCTGGGACTACAGGCGCCTGCCACAACGCCCGGCCATTTTTTTTGGTTGCAGCCATCATTGTTGTTTGGCGGGCCCAGGCTGGATTTGAACCCGCCAGCTCAGGTGTATGTGGCTAGCACCTTAGCTCGTTGAGCCACAGGCGCCGAGCCTATGTGTGTGTTTTTAAGACAGTCTCAAGCTGTCGCCCTGGGTAGAGTGCCATGGCATCATAGCTTACAGAAACCTCCAACTCGGGCTCAAGAGATCCTCTTGCCTCAGTTTTCTATTTTTAGTAGAGACGGAGTCTTGCTTTTGCTCAGGCTGGTGTCGAACTCCTGAGCTCAAGTAATCCACCTGCTGTGGTCTCCCAGAGTGCTAGGATTACAGGCGTGAGCCACTGCGCCTGCACTGTTCTGATGTCTACAAATTAACATCCATTTTTACAGGAAGAACCTGAAACTTTAATCAGTGACTGGTCTGGTCATGTAGCGAGGGACTGACAGATGTCTGGAGCTTAGTCCATCCTCACCTCATGCTGAGGGCCTTGTAGGAGGGCCGTTTTCCCCAGATGCCAGGGTACCTACATCCACAAGGAATAAAAAAGGGTGTCCAGCTTTCAGGTGACCTAAACAAGGTTCCAGGGGTACGGATGGGCTGGTGCTGCCCTCGTGCGGCGGGATCCGGTGAGCACAGAGAGTACCACCTGAAGAGAGTGAGCATTGGGACTATGATGCCTGGAAAATACACCAGCCCACTCGTTTCTGTAGGACTCGGGTTTTTTTGCGGGCCCTTTTAAAGGGCCTGTAGGCCCCACTATGTTTATCAGAGAACCTTGAGACAGGCCCGGACTTAACTTCTCTAATGGTGGGTTGAGTATGGCAAAATGGGGCACCTTCGAAAGGCCTCAGTCGCCCCATCTGTCAAATGGGCATCTTAAACAGCTGGAGGACCAAGGAGGATAACGGGAAGAAAATGCTCCTTGCATATATGGTAGACCGGGCAAATGCCTGAGTTATCGCTCTGGGTAGCATTTTTCGACCACTCCCATCCCGCCCCAGCTATGGTAGGTTCTGCGGGAGGACCCCCACCTTGCCCGGCTCCGCACATTCTGACCACGCCCCTCTGCACGCAACGCCTTGGCTCCGCCCACCGCAGGATCCACAGATTCGCCAGGTTAGCTCTTTCTCGGAATTACTCGGAACCCTCCATACTCGGCTGAAAATTTTCATCGGACTCCAAGAGGAGTTATAGGCTGTAACTAATTCCCCGGAGGACAGAAGTAGAATGTTCCCGGAGTTATGCTACTAAGAAAAACAGCCAGAAAAAGTGGCTGACTGAGCCAACAGAGCTTAGCTAGCCGGGCGTTACTTTCTTCACTCTACCACGGCGGATGAAAAGAGGCAACAGCTGAAGCCAGGCACAGTGACGAATCTGCAGCCTCTTAGACCTTTGGCCGCGCAAGGAAGGGGCAGGGAAGAAGAGCAAAGGAGATCGCATCCTGTCCACCGATTGCCCCGCCCGCCTGACGAATCTGCGTCTATTCAACGCGCCACTCAAACCTCTCCAGCTCTGGCTCGCCTCCTCCCCCTCCGGCCCGCCCCCTTTCCCTCAGGGACTAGTCGCAGCTTTCGTCGCCGCCGATTCGTCACGAACCGCAAGCCTGAGCAGCTGGATCGTTGGGGTGAAACCCACTCTCCGGGGGATGCGACGAATCTCCAGTGTCCCTGGGCTGCAACTCCCAAGCCTTGCAGGGCGCCGGCCGAGGCGAGGCCGCTATCCTCGGCCCCGTGGTTCTCCCGAAGGCTCCTGTGGCGAAAGTGCGAATGCAGACGTTGTGCCCACTGGGCCTCGCGCAGGTGGCGGTGGTGTTTGGTGCGCGCGCCGGGGAGGTGGTGGTGGGGGGGGCGCCGCCGCCGCCACCGCTGCGGGGCCGGGTCTCGCGCCGCCGCCGCCGCCTCGCGCCACTTAAGTGCCGCGCGGGGTGGGGGGAGGGGGAGCTGCTCGCCGCTCGCGGGTGAGTGGGGCTGCGGCGCGCGTGCGCCGAGACTGGAGGGGCAGAACGCGCCGGGGCGGGAGGAGAGGGCAGCGGCGCGCGTTCACCCACCCCCCCCGTTCGGATTCGGGGCCGAAGCCGGGTCTCGGGCTCGGTCTCGCGGTGTTTCCAACGCCCCGAAGAGGTGCCACCTTACGGCCGGAGGATCGGGGCGCGGGGACAGGCGCGGGTGTGTAGGAGCGAGAGCCGGGCTTGGCCCGGGCCGCTGGCCGGTGAGGAGGCGGGAGGGGGCGGGGCCTGGCAGGGGGCGGGGGAGGGGTTTTGCGCTGGGGCCAAATGGGGCGCGCTCTAGGGAGAGCGGGAAGGTAAGGGGGCGCGAGATGGGCCTGGGGGCCTGAGGGGAGAGTTGGGAAGTGGAGAGAGAAGGGGTTGTTGGGATTAAACTGAGGGTCCTTGGGGCAAAATTTTAGAGAGCCACGGGTCATGGTGAGGTGTGGAAACTGGAGTGATGAGAACCTGGAATCTGGGCTAGCCAATGAGGGACAGCAAGGGACTCAGGCCTAAGTCATGAGTCCCCTTGGTGTCCCTCTTTTACTAACAGTGTAAATGAGCAAAGATGGATCAGGAAGGCGGGGGAGATGGGCAGAAGGCCCCGAGCTTCCAGTGGCGGAACTATAAGCTCATCGTGGATCCTGCCTTGGACCCTGCCTTGCGCAGGCCTTCTCAAAAGGTGTACCGCTATGATGGAGTCCACTTCAGTGTCAACGTGAGTGCCCCGGGCCTTTCCTTGACCTCTGGGGAACCACAGGCTTCTTTCTTGTCTGTTACTCATTTCAGCACCTAGAATGTCCATAACCCGCCTTCTTAAAAGTGGGCAATTCACCCTAGCTCTTCTGCATGTGGATCTCAAAATGGGCTTCTTAGAAAGTAACAACGTGATTTCAACCTAAGCTGTCTCTCTGCCTTTGCTTTCCTTCCTAGGACTCAAAATACATACCAGTTGAAGACCTCCAAGACCCCCGTTGCCATGTCAGGTCCAAAAACAGAGACTTTTCCCTTCCAGTCCCTAAGTTTAAGGTAGGTGTCTGCTGGTCTCCTGGTGTGGTGGCTCTTGGAGGTTGTGGAGGATCTATTCTAGCATCATAGCCTTATAAAGGGGGGTTTCCATTGAAAGGGTTACAGCCAGATCTAATAGTCTCTGAGGCTGTGAGACTTGAGTTGTTCTGGACAGGAGGTTCACTTTATCTTCTAGATTGGAATAAGTGAGGTGTGCCAAGCGTATCCTTCGTGGCAGGGGTATTGACTTCTTAGATGAAGTAAAGACAGATTAGCTGCATGTACTCACCACTGTGTATTTCTAAACAGTGCACTGTTTCTCAATAATTAAGGGGAGTGACAAGGTCACTGCCTTCTTGGAGACCTCTGTTCCTCACCTCTCTTCTGATGATGTTATCCTTCATCTTATTTCTTCCTAGGGTTCCCATTATCCTAGCCTAAGCAGGATACTCATCAGGCCTTAACTGGGCCTAGAAAGTGCATGGTTCTTAGTTTCTTTCATTAGTTCTTTATTCTTCCTTTCTAAATAGTTTACAGGGTCGCTTCACCATTGTTTTTATTACTTTGCATACTTTCCCTGGATAATCTCTTTTATGCTCATAGCTTTATATATGACCTAAATGATTACAAAGTACATTTTTCTAGCCAGCATCTGTCTCTTGAACTCTAGGCTTCTATGGCTGGTAGAGAGATAGCTCCACTTGGAGGCCTCACAGACATCTCAGATTCAGGAGATTTAGAATAAATTATTTTTTCCTCCTTAATCTCACTCTTCATTTCATTTTTCTTTTGCTAACAAGTGGCAACACCATCTACTTAGCTACACAGGCTGGAAACCTGGGAGTCATCCTGTGATTCTCCTCTCCCTTTTTCTCCCATAGTCTGTCACCAAGTTCTGCTGATTCTTTATTTCCTTTTTATGCTAATCTTCCTATTCCCATTGCCATCTCTTTAATGAAGACCCAGTATTCATTTCACTTGGTTTCTTTGCTTTCATTCTCCCCTCTATTTCATGTTCTACTCTGCTGTTATTTCTCTTTGAATTTACTGGTCTTACCATTTTAACTTTTGTTTCTGAGTCCACATTTTGGGACATTGGCACATATGGTTATTAATCTTGCCAAGCCTTTGCCTTGACAGCACACACCAATGTTATATCCATGTCATATGCTTTGCAGTTTTTAGAAAACGCCAAGTTGTTTTATAGTTCCATGTCATAGAATTCCTTGTCATTTTGGTAAACTCCTGTTAATCTCAAAAGCCCAGTAAGAATGACATCATCTTTATGACCCTTTCCCTGACTCTACTCTGCAAAGGTTTCCTTCTCTGGGGTCCCAAACAGCCTGTCTATACCTCTGCTTACACTATGTTGTGATGTGATTGTGTGTGTCTGTCTTGTTCACTTTTCTGAACAGGTATCTCTTCTTTTCAGTCTTTGTATTTCCAGCACCCAGTCCATGGTAGTCTCTGAATAAAAGCTGAGCTAGTGAATTATTTCCCTACAACCAGTTCCTTCTGTGTGTGTTCGTTGTTGCTGTTATTTGAGAATCTTGAGTGCAGTGGCAACTTCATAGCTCACTGCAACCTCAAACTCCTGGGCTCAAGCAGTTTTCCTGTGTCAGCCTCCCAAGTACCTGGGATTACAGGTGCCTACAACCACACTGGCTAGTTTTTGTATTTTTAGTCTTGTTCGAGATGGTCTTGAACTCCTGAGCTCAAGTGATTCTGCTACCTTGTCCTCTCAGAGTGCTAGGATTAAAGATGTGAGCCACTGTGCCCAGCCTTTCCATGTACGTTTGTTCCTTTGTTTGTATATTTTTGTTCCCAAGTATTGCCACCATTCTGTGGTAAAAGAATTCAGGGAAGAGGATTCGAGACTGATGTATCTGTTATTGTGGCCACCTTCTCTTGCTGCTCTGTTTCCTAGACCTCTCTCTTTTGACCTCATGGAATTTGCTAAAGTTTTCCAGAGGGCAAAATAACAGTGGTCATTATTGAGACCCCAGACCGACTCCTGTCCTTTTCACAGCTGGATGAGTTCTATATCGGACAGATCCCACTAAAGGAAGTTACCTTTGCAAGGCTGAATGACAACGTGCGGGAGACCTTCCTGAAGGATATGTGTCGAAAGTATGGTGAGGTAGAAGAAGTAGAAATCCTTCTTCACCCCCGTACTCGCAAGCACTTGGGCCTGGCCCGTGTGCTCTTCACCAGCACTCGGGGTGCCAAAGAAACGGTCAAAAACCTCCACCTTACCTCTGTCATGGGCAACATCATCCATGCTCAGCTTGACATCAAAGGTAAGGGCTCCCGTGCCTGCTGCACAAGATTGTTCAGCAGAGAACGTAACAAATGCCTGTTGGTGACAGGCAGGTGACCAGGTTCATAATTCCTTAATCCAAAATTCTTAGGGTCAGATGTGTTTCTGAAATCAGAGTTTTTCAAATTTTGAGAGAGAAATTATGGTGTAGGTTTTGTGTGTGTGTGCGTGTGTTACCTCCAGCAGGATCAGGTAATACCCTATAATCCAGCATATAACTGTATTTGTAAAAAGTTAAAGGGTCAGATGAGGTAGTAAATCGGATCAGGTTTTGATACCAAATTCTCAGAAATACTAGGTTTTCAGTTTTCTTGGTTTTGAAATTTTTTTTTTTTTTTTGAGACAGAGCCTCAAGTTGTCACCCTGGATAGAGTGCCGTGGCATCACAGCTCACAGCAACCTCCAATTCCTGGGCTCAAGCGAGTCTCCTGCCTCCGCCTCCCAAGTAGCTGGGACTACAGGCGCTCGCCACAACGCCCGGCCATTTTTTGGTTGCAGCTGTCATTGTTGTTTTGCGGGCCCGGGCTGGATTCGAACCTGCCAGCTCAGGCGTACGTGGCTGGCGCCTTAGCCCATTGAGCCACAGGCGTCGAGCCTATTAATTGGAATTCTAATGTGAGAAAGGGCAGTCATCCCTTCTCCCTAGTTTATTTATTTATTCAGTTATTTATTTTCATTAGTATAGTTTCATTAGTATGAATTTTATTCTGTAGGTTAAAACCCATTACTATGGCCACCTAATTTTTGACAAGGGTGCCAAGACCATTCAAGGAGGAAAGAATAGTCTCCTCAACAAATAGGTCTTGAAATAGAAAAAAAAAAAAAACTAGCAGGTATATATCCAGAAGACCAAAAATCACATTATAACAAAGATATTTGTACCAGAATGTTTATTGCAGCCCAATTCATAATTGCTAAGCCATAGAAGAAGCCCAAGTGCCCATTGACCCATGAATGGATTAATTAATTGTGGTATATGTACACCATGGAATATTATGCAGCCTTAAAGAAAGATGGAGACTTTACCTCTTTTATGTTTACATGGATGGAGCTGGAACATATTCTTCTTAGCA